>JAQFZN010000878.1:0-21471 GCA_034687075.1 Geophilus carpophagus | reverse complement strand
TATCTTATCTTATTAATATATTAAGACAGACTGCCAATAATATTTCCAAAAATTTATACTGAAATAAATAAATAAAATTAACTAAAAATTTAAAAGTTTTAATTTTTACCAATTCACCTAAACAACATTTTTTTAAATATTTAAAATTTTTGAAATTTAAAAATTTTTGAAATTATGAAGTTCTTAAAGAACTGTTCTTTAGTAATTTCTAAAAATTAATAAAAGAAATTTGTTATTTCAAAATTTTTCAGTAATTTCAGAAGTGAATAAAGTTAATACTTATGTTCCATTTATAATTTGTTACATTTATATTTTTTTTATTATTTATTTTTATTTTGAATGTCAAAAACTTTCCAGATATGCATTAAAACTGTAATTTCTGTTATGCATAACCAGCGGAGACTGGCGTCAGAATTTAGCAAACCTACGACTATCACAGTTTGCCCTATTGAGTGTGGGTCTTTTTACTAAAGCTAGTCATGGTCTTTACACTATATAAATCCATATTGTAGAACTGAGGTCTGTTACCAGACACCCGATAAGTACTATTTTAATACCGATTTTTCAAACATTCAAGCATTTTCACGGAATGAAATCCTACGTCAAAGTTTGCTGCTAATTTGTTTACTTGGTCATTTATCTGTACTTTGGTTTGCATTAAAAAAAAACGTCATTTACTTCGCGCACTGATCTTTTATCGAGAAAATTTCAGACAAAATACTCGATACTTTTCGATATCTAATATCGATACGGAAGGAGGCACTGTTTATTAAGTAGTTTTAACAGTGGTTCATAGGATAGTTGGTAATCATCAATCGTAATACCGATCAAAGACAAGAACGCGGTCTTACAGTAAATTAATCACTCACGCTTAATTTGTTGGTTTGTTTTGTTTGGGAACGTACAATGTCTCCAACAATTCAATCAGGACACATGTCACAAAGAGAAAACCGGCAGAGAGCAATCGACAGAAAGTGAGACACCTTTAACTCAATTTGATAATGAATTAATAATTCTCATTAATCACTTTATCTTCCTTAGATCGGAATTAGTGTGCAGAATCAAATATTCTAACACGTTACCAGATATACCATTTGACCCGAAATTTATTACATACCCTTTTGAAACTAACAGGTAAGAATAATTAGCCATGATTTTATATATCGCATATTTAAAATATTTTCATGTAAATAGATTTGTGCAATATAATCCGACATCCTTGGAAAGAAATTACAAGCATGAACTTTTAACAGAACATGATTTAGGAGTTACAATAGATTTAATTAATCCGGAAACATATGCTATCGATCCAAATGGTAAGAAATGTTATTTAAATATTTAAAACTAATATCGTGTAAAGATTGATTTGTAAATATATGTAAATATACTTGTAGCTCAACTTGATCCAGCTGATGAAAGGTTACTTGAAGAAGATATTCAAGCTCCTCAAGATTCAAAACGGTCTCAGCATCATGCTAAAAGAGTATCATGGTTGCGTAGAACTGAATACATATCGACAGAATATACGCGGTTTCAACCATCTTCAGATAAAACTGAAACTAAGTATGAAAAAAATAATTTATTTTTATTTAATCTATTATTTATATGTAATATCTTATTTTATAATAATAATAGGGTTGGTTACAATGTTAAGAAATTCTTCAAAGAACAAGATTTATATATGGACAGAGATAGTCAAATCAAAGCAATTGATAAAACATTTGAAGATGCAAAAATACCAGTAACTAATTTATTTGTTTTTTATTTTTTTTTACAATGTATAATTTTTTTTTATTTTGCTTAGGTGGAGCGACATTATAGCAAACCAGGTGTTACACCTGCTGAAGTGTTATCCGTATATCCAGATTTTGATGTAAGACATTAAATTGTTAAAATAATTGGTTTACGTTTATTCATATTATTTTTATTTTAGTTGTGGCGATATCCTTGCGCTCAAGTAATTTTTGACAGTGATCCTGCACCAGCAAACCGAGCATTAAATGTTCAAATAGAAGAAATGTCGCAGGCTATGATTCGGTATAATATTGATTGTCGCAGTTTATTTTTATTTTTACTTTCAATTTATAATGTTTTAATTTTTTATTTTTATAGTGGTGTTATGGATGAAAGTGGTGAGCAGTTCGTTGCTTACTTTTTACCGACAGAAGAAACTACAACGAAAAGAAAACGGGATGTTGACGATAGTGTTGAATATCGTGACGAGGAAGAGTAAGTAACATTTTAATTTATTCTATTAGTTAAAAATTATTAAACAAATAATTTTTTTAGATACGATTACAAAATGGCTCGTGAATACAATTGGAATGTAAAGAATAAAGCTTCAAAGGGATACGAAGAAAATTATTTCTTTGTATTTCGAGAAAGTGGAGTTTATTATAATGAACTAGAAACAAAGTAAGTAAAATGGAATTGTACATTTTGTAATTGAGTTTAACCTTTAAAAATTAATTTTATTAGAGTACGATTGAGTAAACGAAGAGTTAAAGCTGGATCTCAGCCAAATAATTCACGTTTAGTTGTACAACACCGGCCGTTGAATGCGCAAGAATTTAAGTTACAGGAAGTTCGTTTGATGCAATTAGAACCGCCTCAAGAAGAAGAGGAAGAAATGGAAGTTGATGATAAAAAAGGAGAAAAAGGTAAAGAATAAAGAATTGATAACAGTTGTTTTTATTTTATTCATTTATTTTCTTTTATAGCAACTACAGACAAAGAGAAAAATGAAAGTAACAGTGAGCCGGAAGAAAATGATAAAGCTGAGAGTGGAAGTGAAAAAGGTGATGAAAGTGATCATGATCATGATCAAGAAACAGAAAAGGAAAAAGAACACGAAGAAGAGGATGAAGAAAAAGATAAAGAGAAAGCAGAAGGAAATGCTGCTGGAAGTGCTAGTGGAAGTAGTAGTAGTAGCAGCAGCGCCAGTGAGAGTGATGATTCTGGTAGTGGCAGCGATAGTGAGAGTGATGAAGAAGAAGTAAAGAAGAAAAGAGACGAAGAGGAAATTTTTGGAAGTGATAGTGATTAAATTCTGTTAAACTAAGTTTGTGTATGTACTTTTGCCATTAAAAATTATCATATTCATTTTTCATAGTCCTCGAAAGTGCTTGAAACATTTATCTAAAGCTTATATTTTTATATTAACTGGTATAAATAAATAAAAATAATTAAAAAGATAAAAAATTCGCGACATGTGTAAGAGAAAAGCATAATTTAATTTTTTCTCGCTAGAGCGGCGCTGTTGCATCGCTGTGAATATCGACATTTTAAAGAAGCTATTGTTTATCCATTTCACTACACTGAAATTTAAGATTGGTAAGTTTTTTTTGCGTTTATAATTTTCTTTGATATTTATGCTTCACTGTGTTATTGTATAAAGGACAGGCGTGAAATAAGCGTTTAGCATCATGGAGCTAAATTTCACCCATCTATCAGAAACATTCGAAAAGGCACGATATTTATTGGAAGAAGAGAGCAAAAAAGACCCGGAAACTGAACCCTACAAGTCAAAATATTCAGCTAGAGAATTATTCGTGTCTTTAAAATCTACATTAAAGAAGTATCAAGACCAACAACCAAACGACGACGAAACACCAAACAAGTATAAATACATGATGGCGGTGCTGGAGTATTACATAGGTGTCATTTGTATTGACACGTTGGAAATGGCGACAGGAGAAGAACATCTTGGCAAATGCTTAGAAATTTTAAAAGGTTTAGAACTTTACCCAGAATGCATAATTACAGTTTTAAATGCTTTAAATCATTTTGGATTGATGTGGTCAAAAAGAATGGAACCCGGCAAGTCACAAGAACATTTAGTTCAAGCTGAAAATTTATACGCAAAATACATGACTAACGGCGGCAAGAAACCATACGCACCCGCCGATTTATTTTCCGATAATGTAAGTGAAGAGAAACTACAAGCGAACTTCCAAGTACTTGAGAGCGTGATGACGCACACTCACTACTACTTAGCTCAGGTGTACAGTGCATTAGATGAGCTGGGAAAAGCAGCAGCTTATTGCCATTCAACGTTAAAACGAGAATTGGAAAGCAAAGAATTTGATCCGTTAGATTGGTCGATTAATGCAGCAACTTTATCCCAATATTTTCTTTCGCACAACAAGTTTGAATACGCACGCCATCACTTAGCTTGCGCTGTATTTGTTTTGGAACAATTTGAGTCCGGTTTTTCATCCACTGAAAATACAGGCGAAGATTTTGAAACAAAAAATGAAATGTTGAAACAGAAAAAAGCCGATATTGCACGTTGTTGGATCAAATATGCTCACGCATTGCTCTTGAGTTCAAAAGAAAAAGTAATGGCTTTAGCTGAGGAGGATGATGAAGATGATGAAAATGCAAATGCACATTCCAAGGGAGAAGAACAACAAGAAATGGAAAAAAATTGTTCAAATGAACAAGGTGAAAATTCGAATGATGAAGAATTGAGAATGTTATTTAAATCTTTGGAAGTGACTGCATTAGAAGATCAAGTAACTGCTGATGCTGTGATGATTTTTTCCGAGGCACGAAAGGTTTTTCTTAATGCACAGAACTGGGTGAGTGTAGCAAAAGAATATTACACTTTAGATGATCATGCTACAGATCACATTCAATTAATACAAGATTACAGCACACTGTATAAATTATTAGCTTTTTTTGAACCAAATTCAGACCGTCAATGCAAAATGCATAAACGACGCATTGATTTATTGGAAGGGGTTTTGAAAGAACTAAATCCACAATATTATCTGGATAAATGTCGACAACTGCAATTCGAATTGGGTGAAATTTATTGTCATTTATTGGACACGAAAACTAGCATGTTGAGAGATAGTGAGATGGATATAACATCACATGCCATACAGAAGATTAATCACTTGGCAAAACAAAGCATACATCAATTTTCTACTTTTCTCGAAACTTTCTTAGATTCCAGTGGTGAAATGCCGTCTAAATATCCCGAAGAAAATGAACGTCCGATATTATTAGCTCATTTTTTTATGGGACGGTTGTATTCGAAAATTAAAGTACGAGATGCTAAAAAGGAATTGGAATATTTAAAGCAGTCGCAGCATCATTTTCAACGCATAGTGACGTATTGCGATGAAAACAGCAGTGCAGCAAATGCAATGAAGGAGGAATTGGAAGTATGTAAAGAGATGGTTAAATTATTGCCTGTGAAAATGGAAAAAGTGCTTAGTACGATTTAAAAATTTTAATGTAAATGCAATGTTTATTTATTTATTTCTCAAATTAAATAAATTGCAATTTTTTTTATATGCTGCTTTATTTACTATCAATTTATTATGCATTGCAGTGTTTAAAAAGAATAAAATAATTTGAAATTTTGAAAGAATTTGTTTCTAGTTTGCAGCCTGTTCTTCATTGTCGTCATATTTTCCCTACCATTTTCATTAAATTATTATATTTGTTCGTAAGTTTAAATTTTTATGTAACTTACGTCATTGAAATATTTACTCGCTTTAAGTTTTTCCTCCATTGTCACGGGAATGCCATCAACAACAGTTAAGGTTGATACAAAATGAATCAGAATAGATCGATGCAAAGCTCGACGTGTAACTGAGTTTCCCACAAAAGAAACTTCTTCTAAACTTGGCAGTTTTGATAGTTTAAAAAGTTCCTCTAAGCTCTGTAAAATAAATTCTAATTTATTCATTCTGCTGTTACGTCGGCCAAAGCTTGCGGATTTGGGTAAGATCAGCAGAAGACAGTAGTATTGATTTTACCTTGATCCTATTGGATCCCAGGTACAACTTTTGCAAACCAGATGGTCCACACAAAACTGGTAAATCTTTGATCAAATTTTCTTGTAAATGCAATTCTTGTAGCCAACAAAGTGCCTCAATTTCTCCTTTTCGTATTACAGATATGTGGTTACGGTCTAAAACTAGATGTTCTAAATACCATAACCCTTCCAATCCATTCATCGATTTAATTTTATTTCCTGAAACAATAAAAACAGGTAAGGAATTTTCATTACTTTATTTAAAGATGTAATTATTTATATTTAACCTTGTAAAAACAATGTTTTTAATGAAGGAAATTTGTGCAATTGCAAACGATCTAGTTGACAGATATCGTTGTATCTAAAATTAAAAAAATATATAATTTATTTAAAACGTGAAGCATTAAATACATACGCTAAATGCAAAACTTCAAGGTTTTTCATAACGTGACCATCACCATAGGCATTGTCCATTATGGTTGTCCTATTTGCACTGTCTAGTGATTTACTTTTTTTCACTGGTCGAGGAAATAGAGAGTCAATATGATTATAGTTTAGGCATAAAACCTTGATATCATTCAATCGAACTAAACCACTAAATGTGGTTAATAAATTTTTCTCTAAATTAATACTATAAAAAAACAAATAATATTAACAATAATAATAATTTTAATTTTCAATTAATTACCTTTTTAAGTTTGGTAATTCATTTCCAGTACTTAAATTCACACTTAATAACGAACAATTGGATAAATCTAAATGAGTCAAACTTGCTAACTGTTTAATTTTGACGTGATCTTTGATGTATTCTAAAGTCAAACGTCCTCCTAAAACTTGCTTGGCAGTTGAAATATCAGTAGATGACTATGGAAAATGAAATTGGGAATTATTAGTTAAAATTTAGATATAAAAATAATATTTTTTTTACAATGCATTTCCCATCTAAGCCCAGGATATTAGGTACATTATAAATGATTGTATGTCTACAATCCATTGTATTTGTAACTGGATTTCCAAGCACCATTATCACACTGAGATGTTGCAAACTCTGTAATGTTTTCCAAGTATTGATTTAATTTGTGCAAATTAATTTAATATACAATATTTTGATGTCCAATTACCTTAAGCAAAGAAAATGTAAAAACTGATTCGATTTTGTTATTTATTAAATATAATTGAATTAAATTAGTGCAATTTTGCAGTCCGTCTAAAGTTGTTATTTGGTTGTAACTAGACATCAGTGTTTGTAAATGCTGCAATTTGCTCAGTTCCCCAGATGAAAAAGAGACAAGTTTGTTGTGGTCAAGATTCACGGTAATCAGATGTTTTAAATTAGAAAATCCATCCAAAATAGCTATTTTGTTGCTATCTAAATACAATTCTTCTAAATTTAAACATTTATCAATATCCTGTAATTAAAGATAATAAATAAATGAATAATTGGTATATTATTAATATTTTAAACATAATAAACCTTAATAGACGTCAAATTATTGTGACTAAAACAAGCCCATTTCAAATTTTCTAATTTGTTTATACCATTTACATGATCCAAATACATTTTACTAAGGTCCAAAGAAGTAATCTGGAAATTACGTTGCAGCAATAAAAATTAATAACAAAGAAATTATTTAAATTACATTCAAAATACTTTTACTAGCCACGTTGAATCGTAAGCGATCATACTTTTGCTGGGTTTAAGTTCAACTAATGCTTGGGCTATGCTTGTTAAGGACATTAAAGGCGGTACACGACGTGTACTTGAAATTTTTGTGCTAAGGTAATCAAATTCTAAAGAGAAATTGCACAATTGTTCAGATAATACTTCAACTGGATTGTCAATTAGTTTATTATCTAAACAAGTCAATCCACTAAGTTTTACGACCAGATCGTTGTAAATAGAAGACGTCTGTAAATGTAAAATTGCGTTAATTTACACACAGATTCCAGTACTCAACAATATTCATCACTCACTGGTGGCCATGGATTGCCCTTAAGGTTTAACGAACTTAAATTCGGTGTGTGAGTTACCAAATGTTGAATTATTTCCTTGTCTTTTCTAAGTTGATTGTGACTGATGTTTAGTTTGATTAAACTTGGTACAGTCTACATTTTTTTATTAGTGAAATGTTTTTTGAAAAAAAAAATGTTTTACCTGCAGCCCTTCTAAAGTTGTCAAGAAATTATAGCTTACATCCAAAGTTTTCAATTTACTCTATTTGAAAAATAAAGAAAATATAAGTTTATACGAAACTGTCAATCAATTTAAGTTTTTACAAGATTGCTAACACCACGTAAATCAGTCAAGCAGTTAAAACTTAGTGTTAGTTTTTCTAAGTGTTGAAGAGCAGAGAGGAAAGGTGTATCGATGATTTTCATTCCATTGAGATTAACTTCCTGCAATGAGGACAAGTTACTGGTACACATTTTTTTCTCAATATCATCCCAAGTAAAGTGAGTTGCTGATCCACGTGTGGGAGTAAGGAGATCAACTTGAGCTTCTCCTTCTAATTTGTCTGCTCTCACGATCGGTTGTTGACCATCTCTTAGTAATGACATAAAAGGAGACACTGGTGTTGTCTGTTATATTTATTAATACATTCAAAAAGATTTTTGCTACGAAATGATTATTATTTTTTTAATAATACCTGAAAAATGTATTCGAATTCTATTAAATATTCAGGAACGACCAGATCAGGGTCAATTGCATAGTATTCGTAACATTTGAAGTCACATGAACAAGATTTTGAACAGCATTGATCTCCTTTTTGTAATGAAGCTTCAGACAGAGTTCGGTAACAAAGATCAATTCCATCTGCGTTTTCGAAACTAAAAAATTTAGAAATCAATTAATGTTTTGTGTTTAAATTAAAAAAAATAGTTACACCCAGTTTCCCTCTGGAAGTTCTACAGAAATTGCAGAATGAACTTTCATCAATAAAATACTACCTGAAATGAAGATGAAATAATAAAATAATTGATTTTAAATCAAAATAATATTCATTAACCTGTATGATAAGACAATTCTTCCAATTTTACTAAAGTTTCTTTACTGCTTTGTCCAGTTAGTCTTGTTATATCCAAATGGTACAAACTGTTTGTCAGTTTAATGATTTGGGGACTATTGAAATCCTGCAAGAATGAAAGAAATTTAATTAAAAATTTCTTAGATGAAAAAAAAATTAAAATGAACCAAATTTCTTCGAACTTCTTTTACGCCAAGAATAGAACAGCCTTGTTCAATGACTTGCAAGGCTGTGTTCATTCTAGCACAATCCTTTAGCAATAAAAACAAGTAGTTAAGATTTTGTTCACAATCGGCAGGACTAGTTTAAAAAAAAACAATTATACTATAACAGAATTTTTTTTTAAATTTTTTTTTACTTAATGAGATCATATCGCCTATAACTTTTAAATTGTTTATTATTAAAAATTATTTCCAAAGATTCGTTTATAACTTTGGTACATTTTTTCATTTTAACACCAATTATACCAATATCTGTAAAATGATTAGCACAGAATCTTGACAGTAAAAGATCTTGACATGCTTGAAACCTGACATTATTATTATTATTATTAATCAAATATTATAATAATTATACAATTTATATTTTTCAAAGTTACCAAGAATCTGTTGGTTGTCCACTTACAAATCGAACAGTACCAATCGATTCTAATTCAATATAAAATAAGTTTAAGATTTGTTGTGTTTCTTCCTCAACTTCATTTGCTGCCTTTTCATACAATGAAAGATAACTTGAAAAAATAACTTTTATATTATAACTTAATAACTTCTCTTAGAATTCGACAAACCGCTTATACCCGTTTTGAATTTCTTCGCATTGTTTTGCCATTGATCTTAAATAGGCCATTTTCACGGAAACTAGATCTATATTTCCGATTTTTGAAGCAGCAATTTCCTTTGAAATAAACAAGGCGTCTTCTTCGTCTCTGACAGTCATTCGTGATGTGATAATATCATTCAATAACTTTATTCGCTCGTACTATAAATAAACAAAGCAAAAACGAATACTAAATAATTTCTAGTGATTTTTTTTTTACTTCTTTTATAGTGTAATCCAAATTTTGCATTTTTGTAGATAGTCTTTTCTGTATTTCTTCATGAAATGTATCTAATTTCTTACTCACTTCCCATCTTGCTTTTTTGATAATTTCTAATTGCATTGTGTAATACAATCTTTTAATTCGAACAGTCTAAAAAAATGAAAACATTAACTGATATTAATTTATAACTTGAACATATACTTCAGTTTCTTTTCTCATTTCATTTTCAGTAATAATTTGTCCATCTAATCGTTGCAAATTTCTAAAGTGGAATGCAATGCATGTTGTGTAATTACATAAACCACATAAAGGGTTAGGAAGATATTGAGGATCAGCCAATGATAAACTTTTAAGTCTTGGAAGATCTAAACTAAATAAATCCTGAAATAAAATTTTTAAAGAAAGTTTATAAATTACTTTCTTATTTTTAAATAAGTTTAAAATATTACCTTTAAGAAACACAATTTATTTCCCGACAAATTTAATGTTTCCAGCCTAACATTGTATTTGAGAGAAGTACCTAAAATTTAAGTAATTAAAATTTATCTTTCAAAAACTTTGATTCTTTTATATACCTATTGCTTTAATTTTGTTGTCTGCCAAATTAAGTTCTTTTAAATGGGTTAGTTGCTCCAAATTCTACTTCAAAAATAAAATGAATTTATTATGTCTAGGTTTTAATAGTGATTTACACACTTCTATCACAGAAATATTATTTCCAGCCAACCACAATATTTCTAACAACTTGCATTTAGCAAGACCTTTTATTT
Organism: Geophilus carpophagus; assembly: GCA_034687075.1. Lineage (NCBI taxonomy): Eukaryota > Metazoa > Arthropoda > Chilopoda > Geophilomorpha > Geophilidae > Geophilus > Geophilus carpophagus. The sequence goes on along the minus strand of JAQFZN010000878.1, from coordinate 10,863 downwards.
CACTAATATCATTGGAATATAAGAATAGTTTCTTTAATTTGACATTTGTTTTTAAGTAACCTATGCTCTGAAAAACGAGAAAAAAATATTTAAATTGAATATGGTTGGAAACAGATTTTATTAACTTACTGTTAATTTACATTCTGCAACCCATAACTCAACTAAATTTTCAAGCGATCCAACACCTTTGAGTGAATCAATATTTCCATCAATTACAACTAGTCTATTTAAATTTGTAAATCTTGATACAGGATGAAAAATAGTTATATTTGAAAATATAATTTCTAATGTAAATATTTCTTCCAAACTAGCTGTTGTTAAAGCGTTTAAAGGAGCTGTAATTCCTGCAAAATGACACTGAAATAAAAAGAACGACAATTAATAAACTATTCGTATCTATTTTAATAAATATACCATCTCTTCCAAATCTCCTTGCTCTTCATGTGGTATATTTAAATAAGCCATATTTTTCTATTTCATTAAATTATAAATAAAATTAAAAATAAACCAATATTTATTTCATTCTGCATGAAAATATAAAACATGCAGACCTTCGTCTGCTACAAATAAACAACGTTACACTGCCAACTGGTGACAAAAATAATAAATTTATACAGCATGAGCTTTCAGCGCTTCAATTTCAGATGTTCAGTTGATCAAGTCCTTGGTTTGGTTGACTCAGATTGGGAGCGGTTGGCCTTGTTGTATATAATATCCAACCATCAAACGGAAGGCATCGATAAAATCATTAATCTTAATTGTACTGCAAGAACGGAATACACCAGCAGACTTTTTCTACGCATTATGTCGTGGCATTAAATTACTTTCTGCCATTACGAACATTTTCATTCCGTACCACATTTTAATGATGTTTTTGCTGACATCATGATGCAAGCACATCGCACATTTAAGGCGCACAAATGCTAAGTAGTTGCACGTACATAAGTGAGTGTTTCAAGGACACTGCAGTACTTAGTTCACAATGCAATTGTTTAACAAAACCGTTGAATTCTAGAGTAACACAAAATGCGTTGGATAGTTCGGTTAGAAGGCGGACCTCGTCGTGTGAATCACGCTGCAGTTGCCATTGGTGACAGAATTTATTCATTTGGTGGGTATTGCACTGGTGAAAGTTACAGAGAATCGATACCCATGGACGTACATGTACTAAATACGAGTAAGAAACTAAAAATTAATAGCTAATATAATTATTGTTTTAAATAAAATGTTTTATTTATTTTGATTTTTTTTAGTATCTCTAAGATGGACGGCTTTATCAATCCCTGACCCCATGGATCCTCAATACAAACACATTCCTTTCCATAGATATGGACACACGGCAGTGATATACCGTGAAAAGGCTTTAATTTGGGGTGGACGAAATGATGCTCGTGCTTGTAATAAATTGTACAGTTTCGACGTCTGTATGTTTTTGTTTTATCTTTTTTTTTATTTTTTTAATCGTTATTTATAAAAAAAATAATTTAAGTTTTTGTTTTTATTTAGCGATACACAAATGGACGAACCATCCGGTGAGCGGACAAGTTCCTGCTGCTAGAGATGGCCATTCTGCTTGCATAATAAATGGTAATATGTACATATTTGGTGGTTATGAAGAAGAAGATGATCGTTTTTCTCAAGATGTACATATGTTAAATTGTGAAACACTTGCTTGGTCATTTATACTAACAAAAGTAAGGTATTTCAATATTAAATTTGTATTTGACTGAATGAATGAAAGTTTACTTATTTTCTTTTTTTAAACTTAGGGATTACCACCTCGTTGGAGGGATTTTCATTCTGCAACAGCATTGGGTCATTACATGTATATATTTGGAGGACGAGGGGATAGATTAGGCCCGTATCACTCGCCGGATGAAATATATTGCAACCAAATTACTTACCTTGACACGGCAACTAGAACATGGTGTCAGCCAAATACAACTGGAATCACACCAATTGGCAGAAGAAGCCATTCTGCCTGTAACTTTTTTAATTTTTTTTTTAGTAAACCATTTAACATGACACTGAGGGGACAAATAGTTTTTCGTGTCAACCCGTTTTTTATATTAAAAGAACAAAAAGACAAAAACACACAATATGAAAAAGTAAAAAAAACTTTTCTTTATGCTTCAATTTTGTTGCGTGTCCACTGTCGAGGGAGATAAAATAATAAATGCAAAATTCACTAATTTATACGTGTCACTCAATTCTGAATTGAGTGACACATCTAAAGTGTTGAATTTTGCATTTATTAATGAATTTAGTTACACTGTCTGATTGTTGTTAGATGTGTTATTCACCAATCAACATTGTTTTTAAAGTCAAATGTGTTCATAGTAAATGATTTAGTGTTAAATAGCTTCCACTGCATTTACTGATAGACTTAGTATTTTTTTAAAATCATTTTGTTCTGTTTTCAGTTGTTTACAAAGATCAGTTATATATTTTTGGTGGTTATAATAGTTTACATAATATTCATTTTGGTGATTTGTTCCGCTATGATCCGGGTAAGATAAAAATGCCAAAAAACTTAAAAATTCACGATTTAAATTAACTAATTAATTTTTTCTTTATTTAAAGCTTCTTGCATATGGTCGATTGTAAAAGTACAAAATGCTGGACCCTGCCCTAGAAGAAGACAGTGTTGCTGTGTGATAAAAGATCGGGTATTTTTATTTGGGGGTACAAGGTAAATAGTAAATTAAATACCAATTTTTAAGTAATAATAAATATATTTTTTAATTTTTATTTTAGCCCTTATCCTAGTGGACAACATCCACCTCCAACTCATGCATTGCATGATCCTACAGATCCATCATCATTGATGGATCATAATGATCTCTATATATTAGATTTTGGTAATTTAATTGTTTATAATTTTTCAAAAGTTAGTTTACATGACTGTTTATTAATTTTACAGCTCCATCTTTAAAAACGCTCTGTTCTATGGTTGTGATTGAGCACAGTTTAGATCAAACAGGACTTCCTGCGGTTATTAGGTGAGTTATAATTAAGACATTTTATTTTTGATAAATTAATTAAAATTAAATTATATTGCCAGGTGGGAAATTGCATCTATGACAACAAATAATAATATCAGTAGACCTCTAAATAATGCCGGTTGATTTTTTGTGTGTGTGAAGAATTGATTTTATAGCTCATGATCAAAACTTTTATTATGGAATTGTTTAATGTAATTTTTCACTATTCAATTTTTTTTTTGCGTAAAAAAAGAATTCATGCAATTTACATTTTACAAGTTAGTTTTTTTAAGATATTGTATATCCTACCTTAAAATAATTTTGCTTATGTTTTCTCATTTATAATTTATTAATCAAAGATTGTTATTAAGAGCTTGTATTTTTCCCTATAAAAAATTGAAATTGATTTAAAATTGAGTTTAATTAAAGATAAATTAAACTTAGGAAAAAATAGTTATTATTTATCACCTTTTATTTTAAAATACAACGAGCATTGTTTGGTTCATTACATTGTGTAGATAAATTTATACATTAATCTTTGTCTACATCTCTTTTCGTATGTTGAATAATAGTTACATAATCAGGATTATTTACCGGTTGATGGAGAAATCTTATAAATGGTGTCGCACATATAAGCAAACACAACATTAGACCAATGCATAAAAGAACTAACAGGGCAATGAGTAGTATAGTCAGTCTATGTATTTCTTCACGCTCTTTTGATTTCTCTGGTGTTGGACTTGCTTCATCGTAACCATCAACATCTTTCTGATATTTGTATTCTTCCACACAATCACCTAACACATTACACATACCACGACCATTGTCACATAATTCGCCACTTGGTTTAAGTAAAGGCCATCCATTGCTAGTAACAACGCCAAATCTGCAATTTAATTTTACTTTGCTTTAGTACGTTAGTTATGGAGAAAAAAAAATTATTACTTAATTGCAGGAAGACATTTAGTTGAATTATAGCTGTAACAACAGGCATGACATCTATCCTCTGGTTGTGTGCAATCGCAATCAAACAATCCTTCTTTTACTTTGCATGGTTTCATGCATTCTCCATCAATGCATAAACCAGTTCTGTCAAAACAAGCAATGCCATTTTGTTTTGGTAGAGATGCAGGACATTGAGCCGAGAGACCGTCACAAAACGCTTCTTCTCTACAAGCAGTTAGGCTAGTGCATTGCTACGTAGATATAAATTGATTAATATGAAGTTTTGATAAAGGTTACAGTAATGCCAGGCTAATATCTATTACATGTTTGGCAAATGCTGGTATAATTGTACAGTCAGGTGTACAACATGGGTCTAGTTTTGGAGTGCATTTACTTCCTTCCTGACGTCTGTAAGTGCATTCAGCATCCTTACCAATACCACCTGAAGGTGTACAACAGTGATCAATATCACGGCACTGTAATGGATGACCACAATCACATTCTTCGTACGCTTCAGGAATGCCTTGAAATATATCAATATATAAATAATATCAGTTGATATTAAGTGATTTACCATTTCCACATATAGGTCTTTCGTATAAAAAGCATTTCGATTTTAATTGTAGTACTTTGTGAATAGCAGATAAACTACAAGGTGAGAATTTATAATTGTTCTGTTGATTTCCTGACACAGCAGTTTCAGACATGATGTATGATCCACCAAATTTTTCAGAAGGAGAACACTGTTTTATCTGTTCAAATACATATAGGAATTAATAAAAAATTAATTTAAATTTAAATTTTGTTTTTCACCTTAACTGAGTCATGAGAGCTTCCAAAACTGTGTCCTAATTCATGTGTGAGTGAAATCACACTCATTAATCTTGGTAACTGAATACCTTGATTAGCAACTGTAACAAATGCCGCGTTAAAACTTATTGATCTTTTACGAAAGTTCAAGTATCTTCTTTCTTGACAAATCCCACCCAAAATTCCGTCTGGCTGAGAATCAGCAATAAAAGACAAACCAAGAACACGTTTAGGAAAAGAACGAAAAGCAAAAGCAACTCCTAAGCAATCACCATCAAAATCATATTCACTGACTTTCTGTAAAAATTTTTCTGCACTTAACCGTTCATCAAAAAGATTGTAATTAGGATCTGAAGCGCTTTTATGAATAATCATAGATTTAATTTGTAATGTAACATCTTTATTCACTCCATCACCATTGAAATCAGTAAGTTCAAAAATACGATTGGCTTCACTTATCAAATAAATAACTTCTTCTGCGGTTTTACGGAAATTTCTTTGGCCAACATTTTGGTAAAATGTATGATCAACAATGACATTTAAAACGCACACAGGATTACGGCGATATTCTTTAGGAATACTTGGTTCTTTTGGACTTTCGAAATAAACGTCTTCTGGAAGTCTTGGAGGTACATGATCAATTGGAAAGCCGTGTTTCATTTTTATAGCTTGATGATGGGTCAATGGTGAGCTTAGATTCTTTAATGGGCCTTGTAAATAATTCAATGATGCTGATTTAAAATGTTCTTCTCTTTTATTATCCCAATAATAAGTCATATTTAAATCTGAATTTCGGAATATAATAGAAGGGAAAATATTTGATTTATTTGGAAGGTAGTTTTTGGTGTTTTCAATGAAATAAGTTTGATTTGAGGTGTGAATAACTCCATCTAAAATACCATGTTTAAAAGTTCCATGAACAAAGCTTTTAGGATCATCTTTTACTCGACCTTCAATTAGATAATTTAATATTTTTTCGTTATTTATATGAGTAATGGGATTTTTAAATTTTTGTGTTATAATATTTGTTCGAGAGTTTATTACTTGAGAACCAGGTTTTATAAACAGAATAAAATTTATGTTGAATGCAAAAAATTCAATGCGATGAAGGTACTGTTGTTCTTCAATTTCATTAGATGATACAATGTTTGATATTTTGAATGGTTCATAATAAATAAGGAATCCAGGATATTTTTCGGTTTTGGAGAAATCGAATTCATAAAAATAAATAAAAAGAAAAAGCGTTGAAATGGAATTAGTAGACATGATATTTAATGCAAATCAATGCATTGGAAAGTATATTTTTTTGTTTGTTTTTAAAAAGTTTAAACTCGCGCGCTTCTTCGCAAAGAATAATGGGAAATGATGATGTCAGAAATTAACGAGAATTAGGGATATTAGTTACATTGACGGTCGCGAGGTTGCGCTTTAGACATTCATTACACAACGAAAGCGTATATTACGTTTACAATTGCTAAAAAGTGTTTATTCAGAATGATACATGTAAAATCGATTCCCTTGACATGTTCAAAAACATCTAAAATTTTCATAGAATGTGACAACTTTATGTCCACAGATTTATTAAAACAGAAACTAGACGATGCTTTGGTAAGTTTAATTTTAGAACAAAAACAGAAACGATGATTTAATTAATTTCAAACAATTTTTCAGAATATAAAACCTGAATGTTATACACTTTATCGAGGTAAATCTATTTTACAAGGTGAAGATTTGATTGAAAATGATGACATCGTTCATATGCATTTTAATGTTTTGGGTGGCAAAGGAGGTATGTACCCGAAATCTGTATTTTTAAATTAATTTCATTAATTAATTAAATGAATCTTGTTTTTATTTATAGGTTTTGGTTCTATGTTAAGAGCCATTGGGGCACAGATTGAAAAAACAACGAATAAAGAAGCATGTCGTGACCTAAGTGGACGAAGACTTCGTGATATAAATGAAGAACAAAGGTAAAATGTAAAACAAAAGAAAATATTAAAAAATGTTCATCAAATGTTTATTTTTTCCTTTATAGATTAAAAAAATGGATTGCTAAGCAAACTGAGAGAGAAAGAGAAAGAGACGAACGACGGAAACAAAGGTTACAGCGTTTACTTCAAAAACCAAAACATGAATTTCACGATCCTGAATATGATAAAGCCTTATCTAATTTAGCTGGCAATATCAATGATGCCTTAACTGAAGGTACTGTATATCTAAATTATTTAAATTACAATTTTTTTTTACATTTTATTTTGATTTACAACATTTTATAGGATTAAAAAAATCAGAACAAGTGGAAAGTGAACCAACAACATCTAAACGTAAAGTTGCGGATGAGGTACCGTCATCATCTAGTAAAAAGCGTAAAGGATGGCAAATGGATGACGATTTTGATAATTTAAGTTCATCTGATGGTGATGATAGTGATTCCGATCAATCGAACAATGGCTCTTCGAGTAATCAAGCTGTCAATTTAAAGTAATTACAGATAATGCTGTTTGCATTTGATATTTTATTTAATACGATGTTTAATATAATCCTATTAGTGAAAATTCTACTGATACTCAAGATGAAAGCTGTAAAAAAAGCAACAGGTGGGAAAGTGGTTTTTAAACATTAAATTCACTATTTATTTAATTTAATTTAAAAGAAAAATATTTGATTTTAGTGATGAAAACCAGGAAACGTCATCCGATTTAATCTCAAGTCCGGATACAGACAGTAAACCTAATATTGAAGAAGTTAAATCTGAGGCTCAACAGGTAAATAATTGAATTACTCCGTACGTTATTAAAATTGAATAATGTCACTAATACATTTTTATTTCCAGATTCTGGACATAGATTTGGATGATTACAACACTATTGAACAATTAGAAGCCTTAAGTTTAGAGACTTTAAAAGTTGCATTACAAAAACGAGGTATGAAATGTGGTGGTACTGCACGACAAAGAGCAGAACGGCTTTTTAATTACAAAAATTAAATTAATAATTAAGATAATTTTTTTGTAATAAGTAAAAAATAAATTTTTTATTTAATTATGTTTATGCTTAGAATTGATTATTTAAGCTTTTTAAATTTATTAAATAAAAACAGTTAAATTAACTTTTATTATTACCACGTAAAAATTGCATTTGATCTTTTCGAATTCTCATCATGGAAGGTAGGGGTTCTAATCTTTTAAGTGTTTCTAGCGGACAAATTGGGTATTTATCAGGCAATTCTTCTAAAATGCGTTGATCACTTTCTTGTAAACACTGTTCGTCATTAATATGAATTTCCGGATCATTTTCGGTAATGCCGTCCATTTTTGGAACTTCAGACAAATCAATAGAGAGCTTTTGGAAATTGCCTTCGATAATAGGTGTACTAGTTTTTGGTTCCCCTAGAAAACAAAATCATAGTGACTGTTTATTTAATTAATTATTGAAATAAATAACAAAATTATTATACCTGAAAAAAATTCATTGTATGAAACTACCAAGGATGTTGCTGAAGACTTAGACTGGACATTATTCTCATGGAGAGAATATTTAGACTTCGTTGGTTTCCTACAAAAAAAAAGAATACGATGAATATATTTTCTGTTACATTTCTATACTTTCTAAGAAATCGTACTTTGGAAGGGATGAATACACTGAATCGGAGTTAATTTGCTTCTCGGGAGTTAGAAAATGATTACAAGAATTAACTGCAATTGCAAACACATTTTATTGTTTTCTTTCACTGTTTATTCAAGTATTGATTTCTTACGTACTTTCTGGTGATAAAGGAACTGAAATTAATTGAAATTATATTTTAAAAAATAATATAAATTTTTATTAGCTTAAATTAATTTACCTCTAATAGCTGAGCTGCTAATTTCCAGAGTATTTGCTGTTAAGGAAGTTTATTAATTTTAATAATAAACAATTAATGATTGTATTAATACTTGGATTATCTGTCTGGCGAAGTTGTTCAATTTCTGATTCTGATACGGTTTCGAAACCTGTTGATGTGCTCTGATCTGACACAGGGGTATTACTACTGCTATCACTTTTACTTGCTGTGCTGTTACTATCACTCTCGTTAGAAATCTCTTCTTCTAAAATGGGTTCCACCTTTTTGAAACGTTTCTTCAGAATTGGTGAATTCTTAAAAAAAAAATCAGAATAATGCAATTACAAATAATTAATAATTTCAACTGATTAAGTTACTTTTCTTTTATCAACGGTGATTGCGGATCTGTTACGGTAAAAGTATTAATAGAAAAGAAAAATTATTTTTATAAGAAAACAAACTTGCACACTTGATCACATACGGAAATTTATCAATCTTGCGTTTTGTATTTACCATAGGGGAATTGGTAAAATCTTAAAATAAAACAAATATAGTAGCAGTAATAATAATAATCTTAATATCTACTTTTTTTACGAAACATATCGAATGAGTATTACTCATTAGTTTTAAATAGCGCTGTTCTTCAGATTCCCACTTTAGGTGTCGTTGACGTCTTTTTTTTTATTTTTTGTTTTGAACTGACATCATTGCTGATAGTAGGCAAGCACTAGTGGAATTTGCTTCAGGTACGAACTAGAATGTCTGCTTGGTCTCAAGAATCGTCACCACAAAGAGTACCACAATCTCTTTCATTAAAAGCATCTCCCGCTCTATCTTCAGCAGTTGTGCCTGTTGCTGGTGTTATTAGCCCAACCATAAGCAGTTTAATTCCTCATGAAAATGCGTCTTTAAACGGTAATTTACGTCAAATTTTGTTATTTTTTATATTAAGAATTCAATTCTTTAAATTACAGAAACTAGAAGTGATAGACTTCTTTCTCAAATCAGTCAACTTAATCAAACTATTTATCATATACCTATTATTTCGTCTCCTCAATTTTCGCCAGGTATTTTCGTTACGTACATGTAAAATAAAATAAAAATATGCTAAAATAATTTTTTTTATAGATACAAGAGAAGTCCCAGAAGTAATACATTCTTCATTTTCATCTCTTCAATCACCAATTCGTAATTTGGAATGTAGAAACGAAAGTAAGCACATACTAAATAATACATAAATATTTTCCTTTACATGAAAACATATTTTAGCTCAAGAAACTTTGAATCCTAGCCCAAAACTGCTCTTGGAGAACCAGACAGTTCACTCACCAATCATTACATCATACTGTTTGTGTGGTAAAATTGAATTATTGAACTACAATTTAATTCTGTATATAATCATTTATTATTATTTTAGGAAAATTTAAAGAATCAAATCTTTCACCTGGTCATCTAACTGCACAACAAAAAAGGTTTTTCGAAGAAAGTAGAACAGAAATATACACTCCTAATGAAGATACAAAGAAACAAGAAATCTATGATGATCTCGGATTGACTTGTGAAAAGGAGCAACAAACGCGAGCAGATGAGATTGGAATCACAATGAACTTGGTGAATGACGACATTTCGTCTCGAAGTTCTATTAAACGTGATGATACTTTAGAAATCTGCGACCATCTTAATTTAACTCGTAAAGCTGAACAAGAAAGACGAATAGCTTTGATTAAAAGTTTAAATCCGGATTTATTTAATAACGACCATCGTGAATCAAAGTCTGACTGAAATTACCTCTCATTACGTATGTTAATACTGTTACATATTAAATCAGTAGTAAATTAGTCTTTAAAAATGTATTGATTTCTATTTTAGAATCCACCACTTTCTTCTGGTGGGCAATCAATTTGGTTTGCGGGATGTGATTTAATAAATGCAGGATGTTGCATTAAAGTCGAATTGATTCGTTGAATTAATGGATATGGAGAGAGATCAACTTTAAATCTGAAACCAATCAAACGAAGTTTATAATGATTTAAAAATGTTACTGATATCCATCGTTTTAAATTACCTCACAGCATTGTACACTTGTGGAACCAAACAAATATCAGCAAATGTAATCTCATCTGCAACACAATATTTCCCCGCATAATGTTGCAATAAATCTTCAACAGCTGTTAAAAGAATCATTATATTACTTTTTTTTTTAAATTTTTTTAATTCAATTTAATTTTTGTTATAAATTACCTCGAAAACCATTAGCGATCCAATCTCTAGCCCAGTTTGCTTTTGTAGTTTTATCTGC
>JAQFZN010000877.1:0-21483 GCA_034687075.1 Geophilus carpophagus | reverse complement strand
TGATTTCAGACCAATCAAAAGCCTTAAAAATGGGCTTCAAACAAACAAACAAACTCTCTTCTTTATATATAAGATAGCTAAACATTTGTGTAAATTGTTGCAATAAATATTTTTATGAAATTGTGTTTTGTTTCTGTAAATGGCCACAGGGAAACTTATTTTGTGGACAACCCTCATATATACCATATATATTTTTTATCACTTTGTGCGCTTTTGACCAAAGAATTCTGTTCTGGGGCTTTAAGAAATAAATTAAAATCTTCACCCACCCGGCCCTGATAATTTTATTGTAAACCTGGAGCCTGGAGAATGGTCGCCAAACCCAAAGTCTCTGGGTCAAAATGACCATGTTGGCAACCCTAGATATAGAAAGTCTATATAGTTTAAAGATAGACTTTCTATATCACAGAGACATAGCTGCGATATTTATGCTGCTTGGGTATTCAAATCGCCATGGATATTCATCTACACATGCAGTCAAATTGCAGGCTTATTCGATTGCATTTGCAGTAGAATAAGTCATATTCATCTGCACGTGAGATCGAATTACAGGCTTATTCGACTGCACGTGCCGATGAATAACCTGCTTATTCGTCTGCAGATGCAATCGAATAAGACTTATTTGTTTGCAAGTGCAGTCGAATAGACTTATTCGTCTGCACATGCAGTCGAATAAGATTTATTCGTTTGCACGTGCAGTCGAATAACGAACTTATTAGTCCGCATGTGCAGTTGAATTACAGGCTTATTCGACTGCACGTGCAGACAAATTACAGGCTAATTCGTCTGATGCCAATGCAGTTAATGCAGTGCATTGGGGCCCAAACACACTCTAAAGGACTTTAATTTTCTAGCCTTAAACACCAATATATATATACTATATGGTCTATTTCAGATTCTGCATTAAGGCCCAATTTTTTGTTACACCAGTCACTGCTGCAAGCTCTCGTTTCTCATCCCTAATACAATTAGAATTACCAGAGATGTGGTAATTTATAAGACTTCACATAAGACACGTCTTCCTTAAAGGCTTCAATATCTTCTTCATCACTGTTGAAATTTTGCACAACGTGTTGGAACTTATTTTATTTATTTTTTAAAACACTAACAATAATTGTTTTAATTAATTAATCAATTATTTATTCGTATTTATATTTGACAGAATGAGAAATAAAAGCATGCGTCAGTGGTGTAACTAAAAAAATTGGGCTCCAATGCAAAATGTAAAAAAATGTTTTACAAAGCTGTGTGTTTGGGCCCCAATGCACCGCATTGAGTGCACTGGCCACTGGCGTGCAGTCGAATAAGACTGCTATTCGACTGCACATGCCAACAAGTTAAATTGTTATTCGACTGCACATGCAGACGAATAAGATTGTTATTAGTCTGAATGTGCAGACGAATAGACACTTCGAATAAGGCTGTTATTCGTTTGCATGTGCAGTCGAATAAGACTTATTCGTTTGCACGTGCAGTCGAATAGACACTGCGATTCAAATCGAGTTGAAAATCAGGAATGATTCAAGTAAAGTGTGATTTTATGAATCTCTGTAAAATCAATTTATTTCTTCTTTAGTTATTCAAATTACATGCTAAAGCTAAAATAATAACAAAAATTAACAAAATCAAATTATCTTTATTAAATATTTCAGAGTTAAATAAATAATTTTCATAATTAAATTTGGATAAACTTTTCTAATTTATTAAAGTCTAATCATTAAAAGATCAGAAAACATTTTCAAAACCAAAGCTATTATTTTATTTCCTTTCCCCTTGAAGCTATAATATGCATTTTGAATTTTTCTTTTCCACAACACTAAATCCAAACAAAGACAAAAAAATAAATAAATAAATAAATAACGAAAAAACAAATTGAAATATGTTTATTGAAAATACTGTAAAGCCCAAAGATCTTTATTTAAGATCTTGGATATTAAAAATGTAGAAAACATATTATTTTTAAGTTTAAAGATGAAAACTGTGCCATCATTTATTCCCACCTGCACCATCTGGTGCTAAAACTAAAGTTGCATTAACCTTGTGCCAAATTCCAAAATTTCCATCACCATTTTAGTTTAAAAGCAAGTAACACATCACCCTATCTTTCAATTTTTCTGTTTGTACAGCTTGTTATTTTAAGCTTTCACTGTACAATGGGAAACATTATAGACACATATTGAAAACTTCCTTTGGAAAAAGTGAAGTGAACAGTCTGTACTTTCTTTTCATCTTTTGCCAACCTGCATCAGCTGGTCTTGAGTAGTCAAAGAAACGGAGGTAAAAAGAAAGTGGAAAATACCTTACGCATGTATGTGTATTTGTGTGCTTTTCCTTTTATCAAATTCTCGAAAAAAGTTGAATGCACAGAAGAAATCAATACTTAAACAAAACATTTGCCATTCTGTGATATTCTTATCACGAAAAATTGATTTCAACAGTCAACTGACTTATCTTCAGCTTATTCAAACTGAAAAATCTCTCAAATCTATTTATCTCGCTAAATAAATAGAATTAAACCCTGAATTTGAAATACTAAAATGCTAAACAAAAATCAAGAAAGAATAAAAACTCTAAAATCTTTAAATTAAATTAATGATTAAAGAATTCCTTTGTAATATGAAAAAATTGTAAAGAAAAATGGAGTAAAGGGAGGTGCAGGCAAGATTGATCGAGCCATTATCAAAGCTAATGAAGAAATCCTTTCCACCACTCAGCCAGAAAACGGAAAAAAGAGTTGTGGACGAACGAAACCCAAAACGATTTACTCAGACAAATCAAGCGAATTTTCTCACTGGTATAAAACTCTTTCGTGTTCTTAGTACATGCCATTAGCTTCGCTTGTTATCTTCAACTTCTCTATATCACTTTTATTAAAGTTTAAATTACAAAAATTTGTAATTGAAAACTAAAATCCCTAATAAATTCATTTCTTTATATATTCATAATTTCGAAATATTTTTCATTAGAAATGATGTTCATAAAGTCCATAATTGACAAGTTGAAAATATTAATTTTAACACTTTTTCATCTTCATTTTCATTTCTTAACCACTTCATTACAATTCAATTAGTTTAAAGCATTTCTCAGCTCGACTACTGCTTGCTCATGATCCTGAAATTGATTTAACACTGATGAAGAAGAATCTCCCTTACCTTTCTCATATGACAGGCGGAAAATGAAGAATTAATACAATTTCGTTGAACAAGTGCACTGATACTCATCATTTTTATTTCAAATTTAATCATAATTACATTTAACAACAGTTTTTTCGAACAAACGGAAATAACTTCTCATCCACTACACATTACAATCAACTTCTCAACAACGGATTTCCCTAACCTTAACCAGACGCGGTTTTGCAAGACATAATGAACCATAGTACAATCAATCTGTCTACATGTAGATTCCAATGCCAAAACACATTAACGAATAGACTCAAACTCAAACCCTCTTAACCGCCTTGTTCTGACAGAGAAGATCCGTGAAAACCCTCTTAGTGACATCACCTTCCCCTTTCACAGCTAATGGGTCGATAGATAGCTCATGCTCGCAGGAAATGAGAGGTCGCATCACCATTTACTAGATCGCACAGGTCTGATAAAAATGCAGTATCTCTACAAGAGACTTTTCCTTTCCCTTAACTCTTTTTCATTCGCCCCCAAACGCACCATCTTTTTACTATACATTTCTTTTCCCTACTCTGCTGTATACTCAAAGAGAGGCAAAGTTCAACTCGACGAGTAGGGCACATTCACCCTTATCTGAAAAACAGGTAAAATCAACAAGGACTTGGTTCACACCCTAACATTTGCTAAATATAACCTAAAATTCCCCTTCGTTTTGACACGGCTCGAGTGTTGTTTCAACATTTTCAACCCCCATATGGTGTCAATATAAAGATTTCACCCTCCTCAAAACCTGTGTAAAATATTAACATTAATATAAAATGATTAAATTTTCTTTTCTTTCATCTGGAAATCCGCAACCGTCATCTTTCGAGCACAACAACAACAAAAAAATTCAATCCACCCATATGAGTAAAGGTTCTTTATTTAATACCTCCGCCCCCATTAATTTGGGACGAAATAAATGTACAATTGTGTTTCATGTTATGCCATGGACTTAGAACTTTGGTGAAATTTTTGTCAACCTTTAATTAAGTTTCACTTGTACGCCCATTTAAACCGGGCACAGTATGCAACACACCACAGGCAATTACACCTCATGTGAAACCAAATGCATACATTGCAAGAGGAAGGGAAACAGTAAAGGGAAGGCAAGCTCTAAACAAAACAAAAAAAGACAACTAACCAGCAACTCCCATTTTACACACGTCACGTGGCAACATGCAATATTCCATTTGGCCTTGCATTTTACTGCCAAATACTATACGTAAAGTGAGTGAATGAAGGGTGGAGCTGACATATTAAATATTTCACCAACAGACAACTGAGGTCTGTTTCATGTAAAATTTCCTCCACCTGCCATCGATGCTAAAAAAAAAAACACAGCCAGAGTTAACTAAATTGTCCATCATGGCATCATCTGTACATTTAGACAGTGACAAAAAACACACGGTTTGTTGAATTCAAAACATTTGCAAATTTAAAATTGAAATTCTAGAGCAGAATAATACAATGTCAGTCATTGACTGACATTGTTTGAATATTTATTTAAAAAATTCTATTTGGTAATTAATTACTAAAATTAATCCAACATTTTTATTTCTGTGCAACATTATAATGCATTTTCCAATAAAGAAATTAAATCCTGTAAACGAAATTTGATTTTGTTGTTGTTGTTGTTGACGTTGAATTCTTAACAAATTGAATAATTGAGTAAATAAACTGTCCGATGCTTGAGGAAAAATTTAATGTGAATAACACTTAATTTTATGAGCGAAAATCTTAGATGTTAGCCCATTAATGTTTCTCAATAGAAAAAATAAAAAAATTGAGACAAATTGGTAATTTCCAGTCTGTGTATTTTCCCCATTTTACTTCAAACCTCACCGATGGAAGAATCGAAATCAATATTCGACACAACGGCGCCTGGTAAGAATTTTTTTTCTTCAAACTCACTTTATACATAAAGTAATTATCCTTTGATGAAATAAAAGAAAAGTTTGCTTATGTCAAAAATTGATGAGTGATCTTCCCAAACCCCGGTCAAGTTTTTCTTTTTTTATTCATTCATCTCTTCCTCCCTTCTCATACAAAACTTAATTAAGTTGAAAACAGATACATGTATAGAATAAATAAAAATTCAAATCAGTCTTAAAGGAAGTGTATTTATAACCCTAATTTAGATTAAAAAAATCTTACCACAAAAACTTGGTCTTCTTATTTTTCTTTCTCTCAAATTGACCTGGAAATATAAAAAATTAAACAAATTTAAATATAATAAAAATAAAAATTGTTAATTTAAAACTACATCCACTTCACTATTTCCCATAAAAATCCAATGAAAAAATACAACAACTAAAAGAAAAGACAAAGAAAGAGAAAAGAAATCATAAAGAAAGAAAAAACAGAAGTGGGATTAAATCTAATCCCTCATTGTGCACACCTTCTGCTCTTGTACACCTCTTAAAGATTAACTTCATAATCTCTACACAAAACAGAATGAAAATAGACAGAGAAGTGATACAAAACTGCACACCCTATTGTCACATTGCAAAAAAATAATTCAATTACTTCAATTCTTGTCAAACTGATTATCATTTAACCCAAAGTAATAGAAAAATGGAAACTGAGAGAAGTGCGAACATTAAATCTCTTCTTGTAGAGTATTGACTGATCAAGTCGGCAATTGTGTAGATGACAATATGTCTGCTATGATTCATTTCAATTGTGTGGAAACTTTTTTCTCCAACCTCTTCCTCAACCCCTCAGCTTTCCTAGGAGGCCATTGAAATAACAAGTAACACAAATGGAAAAGCATCCCATATGAGCAGTGGATGATGGGAAAGAAGGAGGATTCCATTATTCCAATCTACTCCCTGTGGAGATGGTAGTAGAAAGAAAAAGCGAAAGCACAAAAAAAAGCCAGTTGCCATATCGTCCTCCACAGTTAGGATGAAATGGGATTGATGTTGCAACTTAATTTTCTTCCCTCCATTTTTTTAACGCATAAAATAAAATTTAACTTTTATTGTGTTTTGTGTTCTGTGACATTGCAGCATTTTCTTTGCATTGTCAACATAAAACAAATAGAGACTGCTTTTGCTGTATTATGAATCAGTATCAAATAAAAATAAAGGATCCCACAGACCACATAAATGGATTGGTTTAGAACAATTCAAAAAGTAAGTTGGCAAATTTCCAATTTAATTTCATTCTCTACATTGTCCATGTAGATTTTTAAATCATTTGCCTTTTATTCTTCAATTTTTAGCAAATAAAAGCCAATTTTAACTCATGTTTATAATATTATATTTAATTTATTACAATAAATCCACTTCAACTAACGTCCATCTTACAAGAATATTCCATTAGTCAAACAATATATTGCGGTAATCATTTTCTTTGTCTATGTTTACTTATAAAACTTTGTTGATAAAGCAAGAGCGTCGTTACCTATCTGTCTATTGTCTTACACACTTTGTCAAAATTGCAACCGCTAAATTTTTGTCATCAACTTGATGTGTTTCGTATCGTCTCCGCCATTGATCCAGACCCAAGTTTTGTTATCAGTGTGTATTCACACGAGGACCTCTGAACTTGATATTCATTCACTATTAGTGCCTATAAAAACAAAGATAGCGAAGAAAAGGCAAAGAAGGAGAAAGAGAAAGAGGACTTTTGTGGTCACGCATCCAATCTTGACACGTGCCACCAGGGGAAGCCGTGCTGAGCTTGAGGGATGGCGGATTAATCAATGGCACCGACTGTTATTGGTCCGTAAGACGATTACTGGCGGGACTTCTCCATCTCGCTGGACAATGTCCACTTCACACAAAAGGAAATGGAGTGAGAGAGGAAATAGCTACACATGAAAACTGCGTGATTTACTCTATTACAACCCCCCCCCCCTGACAACAACAATTGTTAGCTGCTTTTCAACTGTTGATACCTGGATAAACACCTTTAACTACTAAAACGCTTTTGTTGTCTTAAAATAAACAAAAATAAGTACACCACACGATAATGTGCATCGTTTAAATATAAATATCTTCTTTTCAGAAACCAAATTCAATGCCCAAAGGAAGCTGTCTGTATTGGTCAATAAAATGAAATTTTAATTTTCTGTCTTAAAAATCATAACAAATCAAACATGTTGAACAAGAATGATAAACAACAAATCAATTGGTATTTTAATTCGTCTAACAGCCCAAGACCGAGATCAACTAAGCCAAGTTGCAACATCGATCAACAACCACTCAAGCAGAGATTCTCAGCAAGCAAATAAGCAAGCAAACAACAAGATTGATTTGACTCTCTCTAGTAAAGAAGAAATGCAACAAGAGGAATATTTAACCCCGCGACCATTTTAAGCGGTGAGACGAAAGGCGTGGTTAGTTTAAACGTTGCGAATTACGAGTTTAACACTTTATGAGCATGAAACGGACGCTGAGTGCGGACACATAGGTAATGAGAAACATACACTCGGAGAAATTAAAATCCCATTTGCAAGCTCGACTAACGAACGCTTCTATTTCCCAATTGTGAGATAAAAGACAAAGCTCACATTGACAGACATGTTTACGAATCGGGTAGGAAGATGGTCGTAAACGTAACATAAATCAAGAAATGTGATAAGCAAGTGTCATTGGATTACGCCATTCCCCCTCTGTCACCGCCATTATTCTGTGGCTGATCGAGAACACAGACGAGAGCGTATATACACGCATTGGCCTGACATTGATTGAGATACACGTTCCTATGTTAAAGTTGACACGCATTGCAAGCTGTAACCTCAGTCTTGGCATGAGGACTTCTCATAATGGACAACGACGTTGTCATGGCAATGTGAAAGACGCCCACTAACTGCGGACTCATCTGGATGGCGCGTGAAGGAAGAAGAATATTAGTTTGTTCAAGTCAATGCTTATAGTAAAATGTATATATATATGTTCACAGTGTACATATTTTTTAAATCTAAGAAGTTGCGATATCAAATGTTTGGGAAGTTTTGTAAAATTTACAGAAAGATGATAGTAGCTAAATGTTGCGGTTTCCTTAAGTGTACTTTGCTTGTCAATTTAGTTAGACGGCGAGGTTTTAGAGACATTGTAAAAGCTACACCGCAGCGTTTGGTCTCTTACTTCTCTTGATGAATTAAACATTTTAGGAAGAAGAAAAATTAAAGTCTAACCAGATAAGCAAACTTAACTGAAATTTAAAATATATATATTACAATTCTTATAAAAATCACAAACAAAATAGAATATATAGATTAAGAATGAAACGTGTATTCAGATTAGCCTGTTGACAGATATATCGAACTGCATCTATATTCAAGTGAAACTAGAGACCCCATCACGATCTGTCCCTGTCTGTGCCATGCCAACTGTGCGATGATCACACTATGGCAGATATAGATAAGCAGGTGATTGCTATGAATAGAATACATAAACAGAATGTGCTGGCTAAAATCTGCTTCTAAATAACGTGCGTGTACAAACGAGGACATTTCAGCGATGATTTATAGCTAGTTTTTAAGGCCTAAACAAACCCGACCCACAAATCCCACCACTTGCCTCGCATGCTGACAGCTTTTTCTCTTTCCACGACCGCTATTTCCCTTTATATCTATCCCAGTAGGATATAAGGACAAGTATACGGTGACTTGCTTCTCTGCTAGTAACACAGTAGCGATCACAGTTCATGACTACCAATTGCATGCACTTCATCACTCATTCTTTTGACCTTCGCGAGTCTTTTCCATCGGCAAATCCAGTTAATAGGGCAGGCTTTTACCTAGACATTTGAACTGCACATCAATTTTCAAAAGTGAGTTTAAAGTGCAATATAGTAAAAAAAAAAGGCAAAGGGCTGAAGGCAGACTGACAGATAAAAATGAAGGTGACTAGTTTGGCATTCACTGCTCAACTCAAAACCCGTCAACGTTTAACACTTTGAATATCAAATTGAGTTCGAGTCGCTATTACTTAAAGAAAAATATAATAAACTAATGAAATGTTAGTAAGACATTTTACAGTTTTAATTGAATTTATGATGACAATCTTATCGTTTTGATAAACAGTTGCGTTATTTCCCCTAATGAATCTATCTATAGTTCACCTGACCTTACATCACTCTCCTCCAAGTCAATATTGCGATAAGAAAAAGCAAACACTTTTTACGACTTTTACTGCAAAACACACATTTCTCCATTATATCAAACTTTCTTTACACTCTCCTTATAGTTTATCATAAACATCTTATTCAGTCTATAATAATGGAAAGTCCAAGTCTTGATTTCCTGCACCAACACAATAAAAAAATATAGCAAAAGTGTGTTGAAAAATTCCCTAAGTACCACGTTGCCTACATCCTCCATAAATTATTGGATCGATAAGTGGACAGGAAACGTGGTTCATATTTGTCATTTTAAGTAGATCCAAAGACAAACATAATTCATCAACAACATTTCACCATTACATCATTATCAGCAAATTCGAGCAATGGTTTGTTGTGCTGCCAAATTGTTTTCTATAATAAATTTCCATTTAGAAAATTATTTTTTTTTAACAAAAATGATTGAAGAAGCCAAGAATAGTGGACACAACCAACTTTTCATTTTCACTCAAGCAATGAAAAATAAAAAGTGAAGAAAAGTAATGAGACTTGGAAGTTTGAGATGTGCCAATTGAATTAAACTGATCCAGAGGGAAGTCAACTAAGAAAGAGGGGACTGTCTTCAGGGAGCTGTTCTCATTGATAGCTTCCTCCTAAAACTTGGATCTGACAATTCTCAACTTTCTTCTTCTTCTTTTTCTTTTACTTTGCCCCAAAAATCCTCAAAAAAATTCAAAAAAAGAGAAAAATAATGGAAAAAAAAAGAAAGGTCCAATGTCTATCTCATGTCCATACACATGGAAACTAGGCATTTAGGTAACTTCCGCCCACTGCAATGTCCTCTCTCTCCATTTCCTGTTTTCCCCAGACTCTGGTCAGTTTTCTTTCCCTCATATTTTCCTTTGCCAAAAAGATGGTATAGGCCTACAAAGTTTCCATCAAGACCCCATGAGACTGTCTCATTTGAATTGCAAAAACCCATCACAAACACTCTTTTGCGTTAGATGCGCCATTGACAAAACCTTTTCTCTCGCTCTTTGTCACCAAAAGATGAGCGAGACGAGAGATAAGAGACGGCGCTGCTGCTGCTTCTTATTCATGCACAAACAGTGAAATAATAAAGTGTTGATGG
This sequence comes from Geophilus carpophagus, assembly GCA_034687075.1. Taxonomy (NCBI): domain Eukaryota; kingdom Metazoa; phylum Arthropoda; class Chilopoda; order Geophilomorpha; family Geophilidae; genus Geophilus; species Geophilus carpophagus. Next base: position 11,109 of record JAQFZN010000877.1, on the reverse strand, counting down.
CAACAGATAACACACGTCTCAGTAGTACAAATAATTTATATCAAAATAGCACATTTCACTTTTTCTTTGCCCATTTCCCTGATTTCAGATTGTTACTTAACTTTCACATTTCTTCGTCTTGCATTTACATTTAAGTTTAATCATTTTTAAAGCCGTTTGAATCATTAATTTTTATAAGTGCTAAACGCAGAGAAAAAGTTAAGTAATGTGAATATTTTTCGAAATTTATTCAATTTAAAAAAAGTGTTTGTGAAACTATATTATACAAATACGAAGAGAAAATGTAAATGTGGCTGACATTCACTCCAATTAAATAGTGCAAATCAAACAAAGTCAAGTTAAATGTAAACTCGCAAATTAGCAGCGATGGAAAAATCAAGTGACAAGTCTCAGTAGAAATTAAATCCAAATGGAAGCGAATTGTTCCTTTTCACAACTTTATATAAAGTTTCTTCGCCGGTTTCTAGTCGTCATCTCTTATGCAGATTTCATTTGCTTCTAGTTTCCCCTTTTCTTTTGTCGACTTCATTTGACACGGTAAAAGAAAAGTCAACTCGCCGATGATTTATTAACGTTGAAGAAAAGAAAAGCCGAGCGGACATGAAGGCCTTCACATATACTCATTTGAGCTTCTGTCACGGTTGATGGAACCATATTGGAACGAAGATAGACGACGATGCAAATTGCACGTAAAAAACAGAAATAGAAAAAAAAATTGAAATGTATTGCATTATCAAAGTGAAAATAGATAGAAATAGAAAAATAAAAAAAAATATAAAATTTTAACAACGATTCAATCAGTTTCAATTTGCTCTCTTTACATTTCTATTTTAATCTTTATCAAATGAATCATTTAATTCGATGACATGTAAAACTCAAAATGACAACTGACCTTCAGTCAATCATTCAATAAAAAGTATGTAACTAATGTTGCTTCTCTTTAAAATTACAGGAAATTACATTAAAGTTGTTTTGATTTCAATAGATAAATTACTGTTAGCTGTTATTCCAACATCTTATAATTAGGACTATTTATACATAAGTGAAAAGGAAAATAAAAGATGTATGGCAGACAAGATGCATGGTCACCCAAGTACAGCAGTGAACAAGTTAAAAATAAAAGATAAAAAAACATCAGTTGCACGTGTCCACAAGAGGAACCTCTTGACTAGTATCAGCTGCTGCACACATTCCTGTCATTCCACCCAACACACACAGCTCTCGGATGTTGTAAGAAAACTTTACCCTTACCTCAATGAAATATTTCCAAACTTACATCTGCTTATTCCAAACATTTAACTCAAGCTTGTTTTAATTACAAATTACTTCGAAGGTGGTCTTTCATTCTTTGGTTAAGCACACATTAATTACATGGCTTCTCATCCGTGGGGTCAGAATTAGTGGAACAACAACAACCGTCATTTTAACTGCATTAGAAAGAAATAATAAAATATTTACGATTGTATTAATTATTTCTATTTATATATACGCAAAATAAAAGAACAAAAAATACAAAACTATAAATTATGTTTATTCTGGAAGTTTATGAGAACACGTGATATAGTAGGTGCCTTGCTCATGCGCTGTATCGTGTTTGGTCATACACTCCGGTTTTGTAATTAGAAAGAATTAATATTAAAATACATTTTCAATATTTTGTAATATCTCTTAAATAATTAAGAACAGTGTAATAGTGGACACTGCTGAATAATAAGTAAAATTAAAATAATAGGAATAGATTGAATGCAACACAATTTCCGAAAAAATTATAAAAATACAATCAGAGAATAAAAATCAAATTCCAAATGTTATTTCCTGTATTGCTCCCTCATTCCATTATCACATTGTAAACGCAATCCACTTCACCCATAAAACCAAACAGTCCAAACTCGAATCCCCCATTGCCAAATACCATTCTTTCATGACTTGCTTTGATTTTCCACTCGACTCATCGCACCCAAAAATTAACACCCTGCCTTTTTAAAACCATTCCATTCCTTCCCTATTCATACATTAAACGACATTAAAAAAGAGAAAAGTGCAACCGAATAGTGAAAGCAAAGAGAAAGATTTTAAGTCGTTTTAAGCTTCAATAGACAGCAGTTAGGTCGTTGGCAGTAAAGCACCAACCCCCACGCACAATCTTCACACAACTTGGTCAAAGCTCAGCCGTTGCCACCCAAAAAGACGGTAAATTATCAAAAGGTGCCATGGCACAGTGCCAACGCCTTCCCCACCCTTATTCCAACAGATGCACTCGCTTACCCCCTTTACAACAATAAATGGTCCCTAAAAATGACTTCTGTACATTGTCTTAGATGAAGTTTAGGAGAAAATCATCCTGCAATAATGCTTTTTTATTTTCTTTATACACTTACTTTTTGAACAAAGAAATTGGAGAGTAAATGTGGCTTCTTGCAGCTTGGTCGATATCAAGTTATCGAATTTTAAATCGTGTGAAAAACATTTCGAAACCGGAAGTTGATGAATTATTAACTCCTGTTCTATAGATGGATAAAAACGAGGTGGAAAGTGATCTAAAATAAATATTTCTATTTGCATAGTAATATTACAAAAAAGGAGTAGTTATCATATCATTGTATGTATAAATAAACAGTTGTAATATTTATTTTTCTTTTCGAAAAGTAATTTTCTAATAATTGATTATACATGCATTCTGGCTACTTTTTAATTCCAATATTCTGGCATTTACAGCTTATTTTTTTCAGTTCTCCTCCATGAATCTTTTACTAGAAGCAACACCATTGTTAGTAATATTTCTAGGTAGCTACCTCCTTTATATAAAGGTCACAATAGGTAATATCCACCGCATGTTCCTAACTGAAGTGTATTGAATGTAAATATATGCTTGATTTAAAATGAAGTTTTATTTCAAGAAGGCGGTTTATACACTTCATCATCAACTTTACATCATCTGCTTCTAGTTTAAAGCCCTTTTTAGTTCCACTCCATGGGTCCATCATCAAAAACTATCTCATTGTTAGTAATATTATCTAGGTATCGCCTCCTTTATATAGAGATCATACTCAGTAATGTCCACCTCAAGTTCCTATCAGCCCTAGTTTTTCATTAGTATTTCACTACACCTCTCTACAATTTCAGAGTCGTCTGAACTTTTTTGTTTTTTTATAACAGATGCTTTACACTTTTATGAAGTTAATACGAAACTTTAAACGCAGAATTACTCATATTTAATTCAAATTTTGTGAAAAACAAGAACTTATAATGCAAGTTAACTAAAATATTTTTTCAGGAAATGTTAGATCCATTTTTCTACAAAGTTTTCCAGAATCTTTTCATCTTTATACAAAACTCTGCAAAATATTTTGATTGTAATCTTATTTACTTTTCAATTTATTTTAATTTTCAAAAAGGCTATCTTTTTAAGGACTACAAGACATTCAATGTAAATCAACAGCATGGCAATAGTAGTGGTAATTCTTGCATATTTTTCATTCCATTCCACATTGCAGCTTTAAAACTTTACTTTTTCAGATAGTATACCTAAAACCTTAAAAATAACAATAAAGTTCAAAAAATCATTTCCTAAAAAAAAAACTCAAAAAAGTCGTCCTAACTCTGCATGAAGATGAAGAGAGAAAAAGCAACAACTCAAAAAAATCATCTTTCTAAACCATATAGAATAACTCAAATCAAAACTGCAATTCACACTCAGCAAACAAACCAAAAAAAACGACCAAACCATACTTTAAAGTGAAATATATGTTTGTTACCTTGGCAAAGCACAATAAGCACTTGCAACAAATTGTCCACATTTCATTTCCCCTCTACTTTGTCCAAAACTCCATACCATACCCCCAAAGAATGGTTGTGAGGGAATGTTGAGATCACATTTTTCTCTCTCCAACTGTACATTCTCCACCCTCTTCTTACTGCTACTACTTTCTTTTTACTGAAAAACCAATAATTCAACATGCCCCAAAACTCCCTACCCATCATCACCTTGAGAAAAACCTCCGACCGAGTCAACACCAGAGATTTAATATATCTTTTATACCACATGCTGTTTTGTTCGCAGTCACCACACTGAATTTCACTCACAGCTTTTAGCCAGAAAAATCCAAGCTCTCTGTGTATGTGTCTGCTGTGCATCACTTGCACCTGTCACAAGATATAAAATTACACACTCACCACATGATTGCTTCCGTGTCATCAATGTGATGATTTTGCTCCAGCATCAATTGTGAATAAAGCAAACGTTCATTACCCATTTCAGGAGCGAACTAATCCAAGATAAAAGCCAACAGGATAATGAAGATTAAGAGCTGTTATCTGAGAAATGGGTGAGAAACAAGAATGCCACATGGTTCATTATTTACGATTGAGAATGGGATTCTCTGCCTTTGCTTTCCCATCCTGTTCCAATTTCACTCTGCACACGTGCCGGGGTTAAGAGTTCACTACTAAGCTGATAAGTCAAATGCTCCCTCCATTCAATGCATCTGCTGTTTAAGGTAAAACTATTTTAAATGCTCTAATCCTTTTCAAACTAATGTCATGTGATAGGATAACTCAAATTACATTAAGACCAAAAATCTTTTTTAAAAAAAATTTCATTTATATAAAAGAAGGAAAACTGGTTTCGATAAAAATCAGTTTTTAATTCTTATCTCTGATCTCTCTTGAGCTTCGTGAATGTCAATCAAATCCAACATTAAACATTCATGTCATTGAATAATCCTTAGATTTAGCATCAATCTGTTTCTGTGTAACTTTATCAGCCATGCATATTGAACAGTGCTATTTAACCTAGGTTTAATGTGCTTACATTTTTAACAATTGTTGCAAAATTTTAATAAGTTATTACATTAATGTTTATTATCAAATCATTATTTTGCATTTCTTATGCTCCAGTTTTGTTGCCTCGCAGCTACAGAAAATATTTTATCTTTTATTTATAATCATTTTAAAAGTTCAAGAAAAATAAAAAGTCTACTATTATTCAAAAAATGAATATCAGATCAGCAAAATCGATCTTTAGTTTTGTATAAATATAAATGCGAAATTTCTCAATTTGTAGAGTTTGCATTTCTTCTTTAATTTATTTTCTCACAAATTTAACAATTTTATTACTTTTCTTTAGTTCAAAATACCTCTTATAAATATTTATTCATAAAATAAGTATTTTCTTAGAATTTATGTATAATTACAAATTAAATCTTTCCATGTATGATGTGCATTTCAATAAGATAAGAATTTAAAGGAGATTTCGACTGTTGACTCAAATAGGAAATGACAGCAAAAGAAGTATTTTAATCTGTGCAATCAAATCACAACGCTACTACTGATTTGTTCCCAATTGACTGAACTTAAAGAAGACCATATAATAGGACGACCGGAAATTTAAAGCTTGCTACTGCATCAACATCAACTCATTTATCTACTGACTCTATTTTGCCTTGTTAACATTCCTCATGGGCTCTAGATGCTGAAACGCCAACTTTTCTTTCATCTAGTTAACAACAGAAAAAAAAGAAGAGAAAAATCTAAACCTTTGTCTTAAAGTAAACTGCCATTTGTTTTCATCTCAAGTTGAATTATTTGTGACAAGTGATTCAACACACTACAAAAAGTAAGTACATACGAGTTAAAAGAAAAAAGTATGTAGAGAGAGACAATGATGGGACATCCCAAAGGAGACCACTATTGGGAACTGTTTGCGTCGACCAATCACATTGCATTGAATCCCATTGTGAGGTTCAGTCGATTCGCAGCACTCTTAAACATACATATGCATCAAGTTACCTAAGGTACTGTATAAACGCACATGTTGTAGAAAAATAAAGTAGATAAACAATCTTTATACAGTACACTCCTCGGGTTATTCTCGAAGCGGTCGACCATGCTTTCCTGTATAAATTAACTCACAACTAATTTGCTGTCGCATCTGGCCACAGTTGGTGCTTGCTAGTGACTTTCAACTTCATTTACCTATTGCACATACCTGCTACATAGTGTGTTTAAGTGTGGTAACATCAGACTTTTGTTTTCTTCTGTTTCTAGCTTGCAACACAGTATCATTTTTAACAACAGTAATTTCTTGTTGTTTGCCAATTGTATGACAAATATTAATTACTTGAATCAACATTTCTCATCTTCGTACTTAATCTGACCTCTGACACATTAAATATAAATTCACAATGCCAAATAATAATAAAATATACAACAATTTTCATTTTTAATAAATACAAATTATTTTTTACAAAATATTTAGTTATAAATATCAATATTTGTATGTAGTTGTTTTATCTCTTTAAGCTTGTAGATGATGCTGAGTGTCATTGATTTCATTAAATGGTGTACTGTCAACACCACCAATATTTATCTTATCGTTATATTTCCTGTGCCCCTAATAATACTCACATAGCTTGTTAGGAAATATTCTCTATAATACACACTCAAGACTGCTGCTTCCCCCTACGTGATGTCATGGTATCTTCAACTGGTCGATTCCACAACAGACAAAAGAATGGCGCGATTCGAGTGGAATGAAGCGATGCGACATTTTAGACGATGATGTCGTCGTCGTCGACCTAATTCATAGTTTGGGGAATAAGCACAAGACGGCACAAGTAAATTCGGTCCAAAACCATCTGTTTTGCCCTCGAAATAAGTTCATGTCAGTCCTGCAACAGTGAGATAAACTTTTCTCATGCACCAACTGCCATTTTTTATTTTACACTTTTGTTTCAACCCTTTAGCTACAATTGACAATATTCTAAAGTAGCCATTTGCATTTTCAAAAATCCCCAACTTGCCATTTATACATTTATCTAGATTAAACATGATTTTTCAAGCTGCATTTCAAAATGCTGATTGTCAATGGAACATTATTTTTGACGTCAAATCGATCAATAGCTGAAAAGTGTACACAAACCATCACTAATTATTTCTCTGGTATTCAAATATCGTAAATCAAAATTACTTTTTTCCCTCTTTCCCATAATTCTTTGCTTAAATTCAACTAATTTTTGCTTGGATAACACCCTAAAGGCTCCCAAATGTTTACTTTAATTATACTTTTACTCTCACTTTTTAAAGCAATTAAAATAATCAAAATATTTTTTTTAATGTTCAAGTCGTTTCATTAATATAAATATTTATTACAGTAATTAATAAAAGAATTTTCCTTTAAGACATAAATTTTAATTTAATAAATTGAACATCAATTTTCAGTATTTTAGGGAATCATTAAATACACGAAGCGTTAAAAAATTGCGAAAAGGTAAAAAAGAAAAACCAAGAAAGACAAAGAGAAAAAGCTGAAGTGAAGCGTGTGTTGTTTCAAAGTGGGTGACTAGTTACTTGCACTGTTCGTGTCTCTTAGGATAGTCCACCCTGGAAAAGCATCGACAGAGGTTGCCCGCGACCGCCCATTACCTCCACTGTGCCAAACCTCCCTTTCCATCTTATCCCTCCTTTCAACCACTAAAAGTCTTTCACCCACACAAAATCAACGAGGTAATGGCTTCTACAAAGTTATGGCCGCTTCTAACTCAAGAAAAGAGTGAAGGGGGTTCAGGTCAACCAAACTGAAAACGGGTTCACATTGTGAGTGAGGGCAATTTATATTGTCAACAACTAACCAAAACCACTTTTTTTTCCTCCATCTAACTCCTCCTTATTTTTTTTTATTCCAATTACATTTTAAAAATCCTTTAAAAAAATGGGAATTGTCACATTAAACCATTTCTTTTGTTATACTTTCCTAGTGGAAATTCATCCCATATATTTTGCACTTCCCATCCCCTTTTCTTAATATATTTGCCCCTATTGGGCAATTGAGAAATAGAAATCAATTACTCTTCATTTCCCTCCTCTTCAGTTCTATTAAAAATCTTCCTTTCCTTCAGATTCTCAATCTGAATGTGTGAAGCAAAGAAAATTGAAGTCACTATTCTGTCATTAAGCGCAAGGTCTCTTTAACGACTGTAACCAATCTTAGTTTCTTTCAGCCATTTAACTTAGGACTTTTGCCACGTCTAACTTATCACCAAATTAATTGGGAAAAAAGTGTAAACAGAGAAAAAAAGAATTAAAAAGCAATTTATGTAAAATTAGTAATTAATAAAAATGTATTTTTGTATAATTTGAAAAATTTATTATACGAAATTGTTCATTTATTTATAAAACAACTACTCAAATAAAAGTAACAAATCTAAATGTGATTTAAACAATTCTTCAGAAACCAGAAAAAATTTCAAATACTTGGAATTTCACACCCTTTAAACCCAATTTTTGCTTTAAGTGCTTGAGTAAAGTGCTATAAGTTCATACGTACAATGAAAATTACAGTAATTTAAGAAAATTCCAATGCAATTTTCTCACAAAATCATAGCAATGTACCAATGTAACCAAAGAAGCATCACTTTTGCATGAATCTTTTAACCAATTAAATATTACATATTTAAGCTTGTTGAAATTAATTGACAACTGCCTAAATTAAGAAGCAAAATTTAAGTTTTATACATAATGTATAATTCTTGATATGGTATTAAAAGAAAGTAGCATCCATTATGTAGAGATGATAATGTTGAATTACATCCTTCCCAACACCATTTTTTTTGTCTTTAAAGTATATGAGCACCTAATCTCTAAAACTTTTAACTTCTAAACTATGTTAATCAATGTAACATTATAAAAATTAATCAATTTTTTAAAAAAAAATTATCCTCAAATAATTATAAAATAAAAAAAAACTTTATGAACTCTTTAAGAATTTCATTCATTTCTTTTTGTTCCATTAAAATTTATACAAAAAATTTTTTTTTCAACATAACTTTCAATTTTCTCCTCCTTATTCAGTATTCAAAGACACATTTCATTTTTATATTTTTTTCCAAAACACCACAAAAAAATCTACTTTGAAAGATCAAAGTAAGACATTTAATACTTATTCTAACTAATTTAGAGAACTTGATATCAAATTTGTTTTTTTTTTAAATAAAACATGTCATTTAAAAAAGTCAACAAATAAATTGTCAATTTGATACCCACTCGTTAAATAAGAGACAAGCCCATAATTGAACTTTTTCTTTCACTCAGAGCGCAATTGATTTTGTGGACAGTTAAAAAGAGAAAGAAGTTTGATATAGTAAAGCAGTATCCTTTTACTTAGGCCTTTGGCTTGCCCATCCGACCTTATTACATTCCTTTGTCAAGAGACTTGTAGCCAATAGAGCGAGGAAAAGTGATCTTCTCTTAGACAGAAAAAAGTGTCATTATTTCATTAGTAGATTCTTTCTTGTACACCTGGGGCAATAGTATGCCAGGTGAGATGATCATCTTCAGGTTTATATATGATGCATAATAAATCTAGCTTGAGATAAGATAACAAGACGTTATATTTTTAAAAATTTAATTCATATTTGATTTTTTATTCAACAAATTCGCCTTTAAGACGAAAAAAAGTTCTACTTTAGGTCAATAACGCAACTTCAAGAGATTGCAGAATTAAATTATGAAACAACTTACAAATCATGTTGCTTAATCCTGCTATAGCTACTAGAATTTAACTCTAGCCTGTATAAACTTACAATATCCCAAGAGCCCTTCATTATGCAGATATGCTTTTGTTATTACCAAATTATAGGAGAAAACTCACAACATATAATTTTTTTTAATTAAATAAGGTAAATACATATTGTAGATAAAATTTAATAGATTTAGTGACATGCGATAAATTATTAGGTCACTTGTGATGTTTTGATTCTTTGAGTTCAAGTTTTAAAGCTAAGCCATGTGCAAACAATAACTTCTCTTCAAGATAGCAATTAATTTAACTGTCTAATTATAAAGTTACGTAGCTTAAAATGCCCTGTTACAACATTAATAATATAAAAATAGTTCATTAATTGGACCTCAACTGTCTAACCTTCTGTAATTTCACATATCTGTCTAAACCAAGTTTCATTAACTCATTAAGCTCAACTATTAGCAGTTCACCTAAGAAAATAAAAGAGAATTTAATTTCCAATCCCGATGGGAAAGTATAAAATTGAAAAGTTTAAAATCTAAATTTTTGACAAAGTCAATCTTGTGACTGCCTTTCGGACTACTCAACATATTTGGAGTATGTTGAGCAGTTAGAAGGGACAGACACGAATGAATTGGACAAAGTATGGTTCAAGTCAATCAACGTTTATTTATAAGTTTAAGAGGACTCCTCGAACCTCTTAGCCAACGTTTTCGCATCGCTGACAAAGTCAGCGCCATCCTAGTCCTTTTACCCATGGCTCGTCACAACGTGGCGAGCCATGATGATTTAATGATGTTCTGTGGTATTTAACCACGGAACAACTACTTCTCACGTGCCATGTAAGGAATCGTCGGGAATACCCGAACGATGCCGCATGTTAGGCTGCAAAGCCAGCCCGGAGAGACTATAAGCCTTTCGGCAAACGCATGTCTCTATCTCGAGTCGAGGCCGAGGTCGGAGACCCATCTCTGACCCAGGTTCGGCTTAGACTGACTGAGCATGCGGTTTGGGGATTATTTGGTCATGTGATCGGGAGGCAGTAGCCTCCTGATAGGTTGGTGTGTGTCACGTGGCGGCCCTTGGACGTGTGTCCAAAAGGCCGTCACATCTCCCCCCCCTTCGAAAAGGTGAGTAACGGGAGAAAAAAGCAATTTATCACTAACAGAAAGTCTAAGCTTTCCGTTCTGGAATGACCCGTAAAAGAAAAAAAAAAAATTTTGGGGTGTGGTGAAACTCTGTCACCTGGCACAGAATGTTTGTTTACATTGGTTAGGACCAGCAGGCGCTGAGATTTGCAGGACGGCGAATCCGTACAGCCGTCAAGGCCGAGGAGATCCTGTAATACAAAAGCAAATGCCATTTGACGAGAAAGACTCAAAAAAAGTTAATGGTTATTACAAAAAAGCAAAACAAATTTTTGAACTGAACGTTAAACAAAGACTAATGTCGGCCCCACTTCCGGGCGACTCTAAATATTGAAAAGGAAAATGTGTGCAGGTTTGTTCCTCCGTTATGGTCTTCCGTCGGAGTCCGAGCTGGACATCTCTTTGTTCGCCGCTTCCTCTTCCGCGTCCTTCATCATCTGGACG
>JAQFZN010000876.1:0-21526 GCA_034687075.1 Geophilus carpophagus | reverse complement strand
TCATGCACCGTATGATATTGACTTTGATCATTCACGGCTTGTTGGTTGGCAGGATCATGCACCGTATGATATTGACTAAGATCATTCACGGCTTGTTGGTTGGCATGATCATGCACCGTATGATATTGACTTTGATCGTTCACGGCTTGTTGGTTGGCATGACCATGCACCGTATGATATTGACAAAGATCATTCACGGCTTGTTGGTGGGCATGATCATGATGTGGACGAAGATCCTTTACGCCTTGTTGGTGGGCATGATTATGATGTTGAAAAAAATCCTTCACGGTTTGCTGGTGAGCATGATCATGCTCCATATGATGTTGAGGAAGATCGTAATCGGCTTGTTGCTGGGCCTGATCATCTACCACCTTGCTACTTTTAGGAGCTTCACCTTTCGAAATTTGGAGCATGTAATTGGGATCCATCACAATTCTTGGATCAGGAATTGCAATTTTGAGATCTTCGGTCACGATATTAGCGATTTTGGTTGTAAGTGACACAGTATCGGGTTGTTGGTTATTGAAATCAGATTTATTTTCCATGATGTAATTTTTCGGAGCCTCGATCTTTTTAATTTTCGGACCTTTGATTTTTTCAGATTCGGCCCAACTGATGAATTTATATGTGCAAATTGTAACTAATGTGATGAGAGTAAAATTAATTAATAATTTATACTTAATTTATTTTTTACTTGCTTACATGGAATCAAATAATACATTTGTGACGTCAGTCTTTCTAGTATAGTCGGAACTCTTTCTACTTTCGTCCTCCACCAGAATGTACGATATGCAAATCTGAAAATATTTCTAGCTTTCAGAATCATTGTTCTATCTGAAAGTATGAAATCAATGCAATTCATTTAATAGTTTAATAAAATATAAATCAATAACCATTCTTACATCAGTTTTTGAAATTGAAATTTTATTCCAATCTAAACTATGTTAATAATTTAGAATAAATTTTGTTTACTAGTAAACAATAATAATACACAGTCTTGCTACTATTACACAATAATAGGTCGTTTGTAAACCAGTAAAAAAAAAAATTTAAAAATTTCAATTTCTACCAACAGCCAGCGCTACCACCTAAAATGGTGGCAGTGAGGTCAGCTGGAGGAGTTGTTATGAAATAGATAAGTACAATTGAAGGACGCGTGTTTGATTATAACGCAATTACATAACACTAAAACTTAATCCCAAAGATACACAAAAATGAGGTCTAGAAGTAATTCAGGTGTTAGGTTAGATTACTACCATAGAATCGTGTACACAACCATTCTACAACACCAAGTAAGTAACTTTAAAAATTTCCTAATTAAAACAATCTTGTTAATAAATTACGTGATTTCTTTCTAGAATCCTGTGACAGGTTTATTACCTGCAACTCCGGACACATCTCATTCATGGGTTCGCGATAATGTATACTCAATCCTCTCAGTTTGGGGTTTATCAATGGCGTACAGAAAGAATGCAGATTTTGACGAGGATAGAGCAAAGACATACGAGTTAGAACAAGCTTGTGTGAAATTAATGAGAGGTCTACTTATGTGTATGATGATGCAGAAGGAAAAAGTCGAGAAATTCAAGGAGAGTCTTGCAACGATTGATAGCATCCACGCGAAATTTAATACTCAAAATTGTCAACAAGTTGTTGGTGATAATGAATGGGGTCATCTTCAACTTGATGCTACATCTTTATATCTATTAATTCTGGCACAAATGACAGCATCAGGATTGCAGATTGTATTTAATTTAGATGAAGTTGCTTTTATTCAGAATTTGATTTTCTACATTGAGTCTTCATATTGCACTCCGGTAAATGAATAAATAAATTTAAAAATATTATTAAATTAATCCGGTTTAATTTTTATAGGATTATGGAATATGGGAAAGAGGGGATAAAACTAATCATGGTTTACCTGAATTAAATGCTAGTTCCATTGGTATGGCTAAAGCTGCATTAGAAGCGATGAATGATTTGGATTTATTTGGTGCGCGTGGAGGTCCAGCTTCAGTCATTCATGTTTTAGCAGATCATGCTCATAAATGTGAAGCAGTGCTTCATTCAATGTTACCCAGAGAATCGAATTCTAAGGTTATATAAAATTAAATAAATTGATCAAATTAATTTAAAATAAATTTTGATTTATTTTTAGGAATTAGATTCTGCTTTATTATCGGTTATTGGTTTTCCAGCTTTTGCTGTGACTGATCCCGAGTTGATTAATCTTACTAGAAAATCGATTGAGGAGAAATTGGAAGGAAGATATGGGTGTAAACGTTTTTTGCGAGACGGTTATAGAACACCTAGAGAGGTAAAAGCAAATCAATGTTAAAATATTGAATTTAATTTACAATTATTTTATTTTAATTAGGATCCAAATCGTTTATACTACGAGCCTGGAGAATTGCGTGTTTTTGAAAATATTGAATGCGAATGGCCGTTATTTTTCTGTTATATGATACTAGATGCGTGTTTTAAAAAGGATAATATTATGGTATGTTAAATCAACTGTTACTGATTGATTTTTATTATATATTAAAAAATTATTTTATAATACAGTTAGAGAAGTATAGCAACGCATTGGATGGACTTTTAATTAAAGGCCGTGATGGAATAAAGTTAGTTCCGGAATGTTACGCCGTACCAGCTGATAAAGTTGAAGAAGAATATAAAAATCCTCATTCTCAAGACCGTGTTCCACTAGGAAAATGTCCTTACATGTGGGCTCAGAGTTTGTATATTTTAGGACGATTGTTGGAAGAAGTAAATACTTGTTTTTTAATTTATATTTTTGTATTCTTACAAATTTTTTATTCCGTTAGAATTTTCTGTCAACAGGCGAATTGGATCCGTTAAACCGCAGATTAGCTACAGAAACAAAACCCGATGTGGTTGTTCAAATAGTTATTTTGGCAGAAGACGAAACAATTAAAAATATGATACGTGCACATGATATTCAGGTTGAAACACTTCTTGACGTTATTCCAATTGAAGTTCAACCTGCTCGGGTGTTAAGCAATATTTACACTTTTTTGGGTAAAAGAAATTTTTTATTATACTTAATTTACGTAACTATTTTTACACATTTTTATATATTTTATTTCAGGTAAAAATAGGAAATTACGTTTATCTGGACGTAAGGTGAAAGATGTTGGAATTTTGAGCACTAGTAAACTTTATGCACTTCAAGATAGAATATTTGCGTTTACACCTCAGGTATAGCGCTGTGAATTATCTCATTCCGTTATGTATTTTTATTAATTTTCATTTATTGATGTTAACAGATTAAATTTTAATTTCAATTAATTTTTAAAAGAATGAAAACTTTTCTATGTAGTTCGCAGATTTACAACGTTTCTACATTGCATCTGATATAGAGTTATTACTTGACATTTTCAAGAATGAAATCGCTTTTCTCAAAAGTAATTGGCATATGCTGGGTCGGCCGTTAGTTGTCATTCCACTTACAACTGCTCTTCTAGGTGCGAGATAAATAATCGTTTGTTATTGTGTTTTAGGAATACTTCAGCTGTGACCTTAAAAATTGTTTCCCTGTCTAGAATACTCACCGCATGTTTCTGTGGAGTTTGTACTAATCTTTCTTGTTTGACTCTGTTTGTTACTCAGAATTTAGATGTAAATAACACTTACATTTCCTTGGATGTTGATCTGTTTCTTGAATTTTTTGCAATGGATTTAATGTTTGTGAAAAAACATTGGGGCTTTTTGGGTCGACCGACTGTAATTTTTCATTGCACTAATTTATTATTAGGTAGGTAGAATTTAACTAGAGATTGAGGTTGGGGGTGATTTCATTTCTCGAACTAGATACTGTTTGTAATGACAAATCATTCGACACAATGAAGTATTCCACTTAATGTTGCTTTATATATTTTTGAGTTGAATAAAATGATTCATTTAGATATTTAATTAAAATATAAATGTTTTTAACATTTAGATGAAGGACGACTTTCTACATCAATGATCTCTACTTTAAAGAAATTGAAAAGTGGCTACATTAATGGAACTCGGTAATATTCGATAAGAATTTTAGTGATTTAATTTTTTTTAAAAATTGTTTTGGTTTCAGAGTTTCTCTCAGTTCATTAGAAGAATTTGTTAGCACTTCATGCGTTACAAGTTTAAACTTTCTGAACAGTCATGAAGATGGCTATCCTGAGAGTACGAATTTATCTGGCATTTAGTTTTAAATTGGATACACCAGTAGCAATATTTTATGTTTTAAAGGTCTTGGATCTCATGTGCATGAATTTTTGGACCGAGAAATAAATAAAACTGCCGAAGAACAACAGCGCAGACTATCTACACGGATGGCAATTGGATCTCCGTTTAAACGAAGATCAAAAATTTCGTCAAGACGATCATCTGTTGCAGGATTAATAAGGAGAACTCGAACTTTTAAAGTTGAAGACGGTATAAATTAAATATTTAATCCAAAAAAATATATTAATTTATAACTTGATTTTTGAAAACTTTATTTAGAAATGGGTTCAGTGTCCTCGTATGGAACATTTATTCCATCTTTAATAGATGTGGGACCCGAAGATCGTAGGGGAAGAAAGTTTTCTCCTTTACGATCTTCAATGCACTCATTGCCTAGTTATCACAGATTTATCACAGGAAAGAATCTATTAATTACACCAATTGAAGAGAGTCCTACAGACGAGCTTAGAACTATTACTCGCAGTCCATCGCCAGTTCGAAGTGATCAAACACTGGAATCAATTGACGAGGAATTTTTACCAATTGTACCAGTGAGGTAGATGGATTCAATAATATCAAAATTATTAATAATTTATATAAAATATTTGTTTTTTTTATTATTTAGGAATATTTCTGATGAGCAGTTTGATAACATTGATAATAATGAATTAATTGCTACATTTAGAGAAAGTGATATGCTTGAAGAACAAGGCGACATTTTGCATTATTTTGCTGTTACAAAGTTTGTTATCTTTTATTTAAATATATTTTATTTTGCTTACAATATAAATATTTTAAACAGGGGTTTAGATTGGGTAATGTTCGAACGTGACGGTGTTCCTGCTCAAGCAAAAGATCTTTTAAGAGAATTATACGACAGAGCATGTGAAGAAAAAAATTGGGCAATAGTAAGACATTCTGCAGGAATGTTAGGAAAGAGAGTTGAAGATCTGGCAAAAGTAATAAATTTATTTTTAATATTTTTTAATTTTATTATTTGTTGCTTTATTATTATTTACGATTGCAGGCAGTCACTGATTTATTAGTAAGACAAAAGCAATTAACAGTTGGAATACCCCCATACAACGAGCGAACGATTACTCATCCTTTACCATCGGTTGAACTGCAATATTTGATTCATCAAGTGTATGGAGATGATGAAAGTACAGCCATGTTGACTCAGGTATATTTTATTTTTATATTGAAAATTTTGAGTTGTAAAGAATAATTTTTTTCTGTTGCAGGAATTAATCGTTTATTTGGCAATGTTTATTAGAACGGAGCCTCATTTGTTTTTTGAAATGTTGCGCTTAAGAGTTGGTCTTATTATTCAAGTATTGGCATCCGAATTATCTAGAATAATTAAATGCCCGGCTTCTGAAGCTTCAGAACATCTTCTTAATTTGAGTCCTTTTGAAATGAAGAGTTTGCTTCACAATATTCTTAGTGGAAAAGAATTTGGTGGACATAGTGGTATGTGATTTTACTTAAATTTATTAATTCGATAGCAAATAAATTTTATAACTTGCATTTTTAATTTTTTTCTTTAAAAAGCTTATACTATAAAGCGTAGTGTTTTAAGACAAGCCTTTTTTGACGAATCAATAACTAGTTCAGTAATTCAAAAATTGCCCAGGGAAATGAGTTATAAGAGAAAGGTGGTTTTTACGATTTCATGGAATTTTTGTTTTTGTTATTTTATTTAAATTTTGTTTTGAAGTTTAACTTGGCAAATGTTGGTTCATTTCAAAGTATACATTTTGTATTTTATATTTGAAGCTCGAAGTGGTACGTTATCAACTTTTACCAATAAGTCTACTCGAAGTAGGGTGAGTTTATTGGGCTTGATAAACATTTATTGTTTTAATTTACCTCTGTAGACTTAGTAGCTGATCCATATTGAAATACCCATCCTTTGCTTTGCTTTAAACAGTTTTGTTTAGTTAGTTCGTTCTGTGACTTTTTGTGTCATTATTAACAATAGACAATTTAATTAAATTTGCTTTAATTTGGTTTTATAGAAGAGTCATTTAGAGTACAGTGGATCGCAACTGAAGGAATTAATTTCTGATGAAACTTTAGAAGTGGAAAAACATGGCAATTGGATGCGCCGCAGAAAATTAGACGGATCCTTAAACAGAGTGCCACATAATTTTTATCCAAAAATTTGGTCTCTACTTGAAAGGGTATTAATTGAAAATTCAATTTTAATATTAACTATAAATAATTTTTTAATAATACTATTGTAGTGCAATGGTTTGTCAATAGCAGGCGTAGTGATACCAAGAACATTAACTCAAGAAGTATTTTAGTATTAATTTTATTTTATTTTATCTAATAAATTTTATTATGTATAGATGACTCCTGGTGAATTAAAATTTGCTCTTCAAGTGGAGAATGTACTAAATGGAATTCCACAACCTGAATATCGTCAACTAGTAGTGGAAGCATTAATCATTTTAACTGTAATCGTTGACCATGATGCCTTTCCATATTTTGAAAAAATCATAGAAGTTGAAAATTTGGTTCAAGTTGCTAACCAGATTTTTCTTCAAGATCAGGTAAAAAAAATCTTTGATCAGGATGTTAAACAAAATGAAATGAAAATATCCTTGTAGATCGAAGTTGTTGGCGATGCCACTTTGTGCTGCACACAACCAACCCAAGGTAAAGAACCATGTGGCGGAAGCGCAGGAATTTGCGTCCATTTTTATGACAGTGCACCGAGTGGTACATATGGAACAATGAGCTACCTTATGCGATCTGCTGCAAACACTTTGGAAAATTTACCTAAGGAAGGTGATATTGAATGTATTGTTAGTTAAAAAGATGAAAAAAAAAACAAGAACAAAATGCTTTAAACTTAGGAAAGTTCAATCTGTATTTTTGTTATTAATTTTTTTAATTGATTTTTCTAATTGGATAGTTCTTGATACACAATGTGTTTTGTTGAAAAATAATAAACAATAAATTATTTTAAGCAGTTCATAAAATAGTTCTATCTCGTTTACTTCTTATATATTCTTCTAATTTCTCATTGCCACTTCTTTCGTAATTTTTATAATAATGTTTAGGTGGAGTTCCTTCTTGTAACTTTACATAATAATGGCAAAATTTGTATTGTATTTCACCCCATCGACCACGAGAATGTCGTCTTAAACCTTTGTAATATTGGCCTTTGCCGCAGAATGAATCCGCTAAACAAGAAAGTAAAGGTTAGGTAATTTTAAAATTAAAAATAAATATTTCACTGATTAATACGTACCAATCCATAAATTCGATTTATATTCAACATTGTGTTCTTTCACAGCCAATTCTTGAGCTTCTTCAACAACCTGGAAATTATATTAAGAAATGTTAATGTTAACTTTCTGTTTTTTATTTTATTTTAAATTGAAAAATTGATTATTACTAACCTCTTTAACAATTGCAGCACCTTTATCGGATAGAAACGTCAACTGTTTTAAAGCTTCATCTACAGTCAGACCGCGAATCTAAAAACAATTTAAATTATTTTAACAATGAAATTTACATAAATTATTTTAGTTTACTAACCAGTATTGCTACGTAGTACATTTTCTTAGGACTGTACCTAATTTGACCTCTCATGTGACACACCCACTGCAAAAGGTGTTTTATTAATTTATTTATAGTACTTCACAAAGGTGCATCGACTTACAGCTGGTCGCTTTTCTTCGCCGATTTCCTGAGGCGGATAAACTAATTTGTTTTTGTCAACCCATCGCGAAGGAATAACTACATCTCCCGTTAATTTATTAATTTTTTGATTTGTTGTTGAACTGTGAAATAAGTTTGTGAAGGGAATAGTTGAACACGAAGGAAGAACTCTCGATTCCAAAAGCGGGACAGTTGCACGAATAGCAGCTCTGGCTTTAAATAAAAGTAAACAATTAGTTATTTTAATTAAATTTCTTATTGCAATAAATTCATCTTACCAAACGTTGAAGCAATCATTTTATTTTGCAGTTGCTTCCAAACATCAAATATGGCTTCTACTGATTTGCTACTACAGCGCTACCGTTTGGGAAGCTGTTGAACTTTAACTTAGATCTAAACCTGGTTCAAGAACTTGATCTAATTTTTTAAAAGATTTGAAATCGCGTGAAATTAAGAAACTAACGGATTATTATTGTGAATAAACCGAATAAATCATCTAGAACAATTTTATTCTACTTTATTATTAGTTTTCGTATTACTAATATCGAAAATGGGATGAATTTGTGCAATAATTGCGTGATCATTTATCAACAAGTAAAAAGTAGAATACTTTCAGTTTATCTACAAATATAATTACAATACAAATATTCTTTGTTTTGAATCCATTTTTATTTCTAGCTCTGTAATGGCACCGTGCTGGTGTGTACCATTAGCTCCTTTGAAATTGATTGTAACAACGTTTCATTTCTACCTAGATTACCTTATTTTGATTGTCTAACTTCAGATTCTTCAGAATTTTCAATGGAAGATAATGACAAAGTCAGAATTAAAGAGGTAAAATTCAAGTATTAGATCAATAATAACATTTATTCCTTAAATCCAGAATGCGAAATATTTTATTTGATTAATTTTTAAAAAGATTGGAAGCAGTGATGACGAAGTTTTCGAAGATTCTCTCGATAGTGATACGACTTATTCTGTCACTCCGCCAACTGATGGAGATCGAGACAATGAAAGTGGAAGTGATACATTTGGCAGAACATCCACGTTGGAAGAAGCAGAAATGCATCTTTCTCTCTCTAAAACTCAATATTTAGCCAACGATTGGAGCGAAGTGGTTGCGAGTGCAGCTTCGGGCTCTATACAAGAGCTTTCTCAATATTCCGAGAAAGAAAATTTAGTGAAAGAGCAAGAGAATGTCGATCGACCTAAAGATGAAAATGAAGATATTAGTCTGAAGGGAGATGAAACACCTCGCTCTTATAAAACTGAAAGCGACTTAGAACTGGAACAACTTTCTTACAGCGATAGAAGTTCAACTAATACACCTGTTACATCACCAATGTCTGGATTCTCACCTATAACAAAAAACTCAGCATTGATTTTATTAAAAACCGGCAGAAATAAAAAGCGCCACGGTAAAAAAAACAGTAAAAAGAAGAAAAATATCGACGCGAACAAGAATAAAAAAGAGACACTTCTCTCTCGAGTGCAATTGGACGACGACACGAGCGAGGGTAACTGGACTAACACCACCCCTCAGATCGATGTGACCGAATCGGAATCACCAAGCCCACGTAAATTAAGGAAACCCCCCGAGGTTAAATCAAAGCGAAAGGAAAGTAGGTCCTTCATTAGCCCGATTGCTGTGCACAAAAGTTCGCAATTCATTACTCATGTGAGTGGGAGCAGTCGTAGCTCTCGTTCTATCGATCGATTGGAAGGTGGTTCAACCACTGTTACCGATTCGACCGAGTCATTCAAAAGAAATGAATTAGCTATGAGTAGTTGTGTCACAACGCCGAGGGAGTTCACTGATCAGTTGGTTGCAGCGAGCGACGATGAAGTAGAAGAAGAAGAAGAAGAGAAAGAAAAGGAAGAGACTAAAGTTGACGATGAAGATAAGAGAGAGGATGAGAATGATGTGCATGACCAAGATTGGAATCAAAATGAGAGTTGCGACGGTGTGGATGAGGATAATGATGAAACAAAAGCTGACTTAAGCAGATATTCGCTAAGAAAATCATGCACTTCACTTGATAAGTGCGAAAATGGAGTTTTGATTGGCGATAAATCGCAAGATGAAATTACACATTTAGTAGAAGATGTAAATACCAATTTAGATTTGAGTTTGAAGCGAAATAGGAAGAATGTTTCTACTGATAAAGAATTGATGTTGAAAGAGAATAATAAATCAACAACAACTAATAACCCTGCAGTTAAAAAAGATAATAAATTTAGCGGATCGAATAAAAGTAGTTGGGCAGATTGTGCTCGAACTAGTAATGTTCATCCATCGAACAAACAAGAAAAGCCAGTGAAAGATACTTGTGTCCCTGCAAATCCAATTAAGAACTTCATTGCGCTTAATAAAGCTCAACTGCATCGGGGCACAGGGAAAAAAACCTATACGGAAATTTTCCTAGAAAGAAAAGCCAAAGCTGAAGCTAAAAGAAGACACGAATTAGCGAAGATGTTGGGAGTTAAGATCCCTGCGAATATTGAAGAAGAAAGAGAGTTTGCTTTAAATCCTGTAGAAAGGTTGCAAAATTCAGATGCAGCTGGGGATGTGCAGTTAAATGATGGATCGATAAGTCGTGCAGTTAAGAAGAAATTTGTTGAGCCAGATGGTGAAGGAATGGGTAAAGAGAGAGATGAGGAGGGCGAATGGAGACAAGTTTCCGGTAACTATGAAGTTAGCCAAGTGGAAACGAAGAACAGTAAAAGTTCAAGCGAGGATTTG
Organism: Geophilus carpophagus; assembly: GCA_034687075.1. Classification (NCBI taxonomy): domain Eukaryota; kingdom Metazoa; phylum Arthropoda; class Chilopoda; order Geophilomorpha; family Geophilidae; genus Geophilus; species Geophilus carpophagus. Next base: position 10,875 of record JAQFZN010000876.1, on the reverse strand, counting down.
AAAAAGGAAAATTGTCATATTAAATCTTCCAAAGAAGATTTGGAAAATAAATCTGATACATTTTATATCGAAAAAGATGATGGTGATACGAACAAAGTTGATGGGATTAATGATGGGTTAAGTATGATACATCGATCGAAATCTCTTACTGAAATTCCTTCAGGAAGTAGTGAAAAAATATCAGACAAATTTAAAAATAAATCATCAATACCGATACCTAAACCTAATTTGCTCAAAAGTAAAGAAAAAATAGATACAACCGAATATCTACCGATCAATAAATCAGCATCAGACACTGAGATAATAAAAAAAATAACTGAAAATGAAAAAATTGCTCTCGAGGAAACGAAATTGCCCACTGCTAGTAATCCGATGATCCTCGAGTCCAGCCAGCAAGAAGAGCAAGTTGTATCAGACAGTCCAGTCGCATCGACTTTGTCCACAGGTTTCATTTCCACAACAGGGTCAGAGGGTTTAAAAATTCCTGTACCTCCATCGACACCTACGAGTGGGAAACAGGTAATGGAAACACGAAACCATGTCTCTTTCAAGCAGGTGGGATCAGAAGAAAAATCTAAGGCGGATTTGGATGATGTGAAAACTGAACAGACGAATCGATCTAAAAGGAAGAAGAAATCGGGTCGGCAAAAATCAATCGTTCAGAAGGAAGAAGATTCGGATATATCGACCTCACCCAAGAATAAATCGAATAGGGATAAAAGTAAAAAAACAAATTTGTTACCGCCTTTGAAAGAGGATGAATCGAATCAAGATGGGAAAAACAATAATAGTAATAATAATAATAATTATAAACCATACACTTTGAAGGATTATCGACAATTACAGTTGGATATTCAATTAGGAGGTCTTGGACCAAATAGTGATAGAAATGTGCTTCAAGAAAAAGTAAACGATTAAACAATATTTTATTATTTATTGCATTTCATGCTGGCAAATAAAAATGTTTTATTTATATTATTGTTTTGCAGTTGCAGAAATATCAACGACAGGCAAATTATGCGCAACAAGTGATGGAAAGAAATAGGAAATTATTGGAAGCGAGAATAGAAAAAAGTAAAACAACATTTGCACAAGTGATGCAAGAAGCCAGCGATCAATCAAAAGATACAACGAGGCAAAGGGTATTTTTTATTCATATTTTTATTTTCGACTTTGTTTTTGTATGTTATGGAAAAAAAGATGGGCAAAAATTCTTGCAATGCATTTGCATTTGCTTTTGTGATGTGACAAGTGAGAACGGTTGGGGGTTTTATTTATGAGCAACAGATTTTGATAATGTTGACTGGTTGCCAAGAAACTGGTCACGAGACGAGTCGTAAAGAGAACTGATTGTATGCATTTCATTCGTGTGTGTAGGTCAAAGTGCATTGTATGTTCGGTTGTGTGCTTTTATGTTTATGGTAATACGAATATGAATTTGAATAATGCAGGGTTTGGATTATGCAAAAAATATCAGAAAACCTCCTGGCAAATTGGAGAAAGAAGAAAATAAAGATTTGACTTCAGTCAAAAGCAACGCTGCGAGTAAACAAGTTAAACTGCCGCCATTGAAGCCAGCAAACACTGACCGATGGCAGGTAAACAAAGAAATTGAAAATACAAATTTAATACTTTTTTTCTTTTCAAATTGATTGCTTCTGTTATGTAATGGTAAATAGCAGGTTAGTGACTTAATCGCGTGCTAGCAATGAGGGAAAAAAGTCGAAACAGTGATGCAAAATTTAATCGGTCATGAAATTCATTTTATTTGTTTGTTTGTTTATAAATAAGAAAATGAAATTTTGCATTCAATGTTATTTTTATGTAAATTGGCTTAGAAAACTAAACAAAACGAAAAGGGGCAAAAGATAGAGACTGATAAAGTGCTAGATTTTATTCAACAGGCAGAAGGAATGGCTAAAGGTGCTCGTCTCGAGACTGTAATAGAGGAGGAACCAGCTGGTATAGCGAGCCCGGTGAAAACTCGTCCATTTGCAATGGATTCTTTAATGGAAAACGTGGAGAAATTGAGAGAAAGGCACGCCAAAGAAAGGGAAATAGTAGAGCAGCTGTTCACCAGTCGAAATACACCAAGGAAAGAAGTAAAGGAAAAGAGCGATGATAAACAAAAGAGGAAAAGTTCAAAAAAGAAATAAGAGAATTATTTTTTTTTATTATTTTAAACTGAAAATTGGGTTGTTTTTATTATTACTTCATTTTGATTTTTTTTTGTTTTTAATTATAACTTTTTTTTATTATTATTTTTGTTACTCGTATTATTTACCTATACAAGACTAAGTGTGTTGTAGGGTGGAAATAATTTCTAATCTAGAATAAATAGATCTGACTAAATGGAGAGCATAAAAAGGACTAAAGGAATTTGAGCTATTGTACCTTGACATCCAAATCTCATCATCACTTACTATGATTTTTTTCTTTGAAATTTTGACCGCCAATGAGAAATTTTTGAAAGAAAACTGGAAATAAGGATAGAAAGATTAGTTGTGAATTTTTCGTAGCTGACAATCATGTGCAAGCTGTGCTAGGTGTTTTTTTGTGAGCAGGTGAATCGAAATTTCACACAATACATTATTGTTTCTACAAGTGATATGTTAGTTATTTTTTCTTACATAATTATATTTTTTTCTTTCTAATTTGTGTTTTTCAAGGAATTTTTTTCCAGGACCAGCCTGGATAAATTGATTCACCTTGGATTCGATCTTTTTCTGTGCTGGTTAATACGACTGTATCTAACAGCAACTTCTTTCTTAAACCCATCTAAAAGCTGAGCATTGGCATTGTTTTGTCTTTCTCTCCATAGTGGCCGAGATTTCTTCTTAACCAAGCCTCTGTGTAAGGCAAAGGCGTTGTTGAGCACCCATAACTTGTAACCTGCTAACACCATTTCGTAAACCTATAAAAAAATTTCAAATAGAAAAAGAAAAGAAAGGTGTTTACAACATTAAAGACGACATGTTGGAATGGCGCCAGCTACTCATTATGTTTTTGCAATAGATGAGTGCATAAAAATGTAAAATATCAAAATGTGAGCGATTCCCAATCACCAAATTAGAGGAAATAAGTACATGCAACTTGAAATTGATTTTGAAGGATAGATTAAGTTAATTATTGATAATTAGATTTAAATTAACATTTAAAATCAATACGAATAACACTCTACAAACTCGTTAGCAATTCTCAGCTCATTACGAAGTGCAAAATTTAACTAATCCTAGTTTGGTAAGACTGCATATTGGATTTTAGGAATTAGTTCTAGTGGGAAAAGGGAGAATTTTGCATATCGTGTATGCGCTTGATTGAACCAATTTTATATCCAATGAAACTTGTTAAAATTCAAGATGGCATTCATCTTACAAGCATTTTGTGCAGCCATCTATTGCAAAATTATACGTGACAGTTAAAGCTCTTTAGTTGTATAGATTTTGCTAATTAAATATTAAAGCAAAATCTTCTAGAAATGATAAATTCAAGTGAGATCAATTATTAATAAAAAAATTGTTATAATTTATACATTTATATACTAGAATTATTAAAAATATTAATAAAACAATATGAAAAAAATGTTATACTAAACTATTATTAAATTATTTTTTTCATTTTGCATGCTGTTGAGCAAATATTGATCTTGCTTGAAATAAATTTCCAACTAAAGCTGCATATTTTACCAATTTCCCCTCCTCCCATCCAAAAAATGTTTGAACATTGAAACAAAAAAATTTTTAAAAAAGTGATTATACCAATTGATTTGCTGGATTGCACCTCATTTATCACACAGATAAAAATCGTGCAATCACTTATTTATACACCGCATTTTACGAGTCACGTCAACAATTTACGAGCAAATTAGATGTTTATTCAAAAGCCAGTTCGTCGCCCCTTAATACCTGAGTATTACGCGTGAATCCGTATCCGACGAACCGTTCATCATGCGGCGGTACCGAGTCCTTGGATACATAGAAGGGTTCGTAAAAGAACTCATAGTTGGTTACTTTATATGAAGCATCCATTTCATCCGTTTCAGGGATTTGCTCCCAACGGGTATTGTTCGTAGCAAACTGATTGTAGATGAAAATCACTTTATGGAATGGCTGCGCCTGACGTTTATTCACCAGGTGAATCAATTCACTTTTAGTCAAGGGCAATTGAGGCACACTCGATTCGACCTCGTACGTGGGTACCACGAACGAGCACGGGTCGCAAACATCAGGTCTACGAAGAAACTGGGCTAACGAAAGAGCAAGTCCACGTCGAGGAATGATGTCCACATCGGTCTGGAAGACGTATGGTGACTGGCAGTTTTTACGGGCTACATTACGTAGGTGATTTTGTGGATAAAGCGTCATATCACGCCATTGCATCATCGACAGTGGGCGAAGTTTGAGGACGCGGTTTAAACTCTCTTGTGGATGACTGCAATTCATAATGAGCGGCTCGTTGTCCAGTCGACTACTGTAAGCAGGAGGTCGATTCGATGGATAAACAACGTGGAACGAAACGTTGTCGTTGACAGCAGCGAAACAGTTTTGTAAGAATGTTATATAACGAAGAGCTAACGGGAATTCTTGATCAGGTGCAAACACTGCCACACTAACTGCACCCTGCCATTCGGACGTCATTTCACCTAAGGTAGAAAACCTATCCAAAGATGTCTGCGTTGCGAGGCAAACACGTCCATTACTCACTTGATCCCATTTTTTACCCACTACTAGGAAATCGTGAATTTTGTACCGACGTCTCGCGTCCATGCGGCCAATTGATGACCGGAAGTGTAATTGATGAGTCACGTCCGAGTTGTTGATTGAAGGAGATGTGTGAGGATTGTCGAACCAGTCGTGTATTGCACGTATTGTATCGTTTGTGTTGATGGAAACGGTACGTTCTACGGGTATAAGGCGAAATCCGAGCATCATGTTGTATATGGTGAGCGCACTGAGGAATGTAAACACAACCGCGCATGGAACTGGGCGACGAAGCAACATCCCGGTCCACTATAGAAAATTGAAATTAAACAAATAAATTATTCAGTTTCTCTGATTAAAGGCTTGTTTACAATGCTGCTCACGTTTCAGTGAGACTGCAAACGAGACGACTCTGTTCGCAACAATTCGAACATAGGAGGCGAAATTTCTCACGCAAATCTTGGCATGCAACCACTTTGCGCGCGAATTCTCGCAGCATTGTAAACAAGCCTTAAGTTTAATACATATGAATAAATAATTTCACATATTTCAGTTCCATATTAATATGGCTGACTGAATGTCAATTTATGTTGATTTTATATCATTTTGTGCATTTAAAGATGAAATTAATGTAGAAAATAGAGTTAAAATGGTGAGTTTTGTAAATTTAATGTTATTACTTCATTTACGGACTTGAATGTGTGTAATGTTAACATTTGTTTAGTAGTTTCATTGTGTGCTAAATTGACTATTGATTAAGTTAAATATCCCTGTTTAGCCATTTTGTTTGGTTGAAGGCTAAAGCTGGGTTTTGTCAAACAATTTGACAGGTTTCAAAGTCTAGTTCGTTTTTCTTATCGCGTATAAAAATTGATCGAGTTATGTCTGCTTTTCGCTTTACAAATTAGTGCAGAAAACTCGAAAATAAAAATGAAGAATTCTCAGTCGTAAGGAATGCTTTTACGGTTGATTTCTTAACATTTGTTTTATATCTTTAAGTTTCACACAGTTGGGAAAATATAAATGGAAAGTTGTGCTAAAAGTGAAGTTTATTGTCTGAGAAATGTAAATTGAAATCATTTTTTTTTCATATTTCGCTTCTTTTTAATTTCCTTTTTTTTTTTTTATTATTTTAGAAATGTAGCAAGAAAAAGATTTCTGAACGAATTAAAAGCTGTTGTCAGCAGCAGAATCATTAAACTTGGCAGAAGATCGATTCAGATGGCGACGAAGGAATTAGAATAAAATTTAGGAGAAGAGAAAGGAATTTAGAAAATTATAAAAGAATAATAAAACTACCATTTCACATGCCTTGATTAAAATACAGTGTGAGTTACAGCTAAGTATAACATAAAATAACGAATTCAGATAAATTAATGTAATGGATCTCTACTACGTATATTACATGGACAGTACTTAGAAATTGTACTCCCCCAATTCCTAGTAAAATATTAGTCAAGTTACTCTAATATAACATTAAAATTAATATCAAAATTAGGCCAAGTAATATAAATATGGAGTAGAAAGCAAAAAATAGCAGAGAAATTACAAACAAAGGCGGATAAAAATAGGTTACCATTTTCATAAATAATCAAAACCCACCATAAATCGATTATTACAAAAAAAAGTTAAATGTCTACCCTTAACCGCACATATAATTTCCCTTTACTTATTGATCAGACATTTTGACCCCAAGTGTTCTCATTAATTATTATGTTTGATATTACACTTTAATCACGTGTAGAGATCAAAATCTAAATGAGAATTTTGCAATCTTCTTTTACATAATTGTATCATTTGTTTGGGAAGGTAGAAATCAAAATCACATGAGAATGAATTTCTATTTTAATTATTTTTTTAATTTTTAATTTCAGGATAAAAAAAAAAGAAGTAAAAATTTATTACTTGATTCGTCTTGTTTTTCTTGTAATGATCACGGTAGGCTAAGCATTAAAAGAGAAGAGAGAAAAAACAAAGAAGTATGTGTGTTATACTTAAATAGATTATGGTCTAAACTATCATAAATTTTTTAGTATATACTATATCCTACAAATTCAGCTACATCCTCATGCTCATGAAATTCCCAAGAGATGATGGCAAAAAACGGAAGTCAATTTAATATTACATGAAAAAAATCGATATTGAACTGCTACACTTTATTTTTTTTCCTCACTATTTCTTTTAAAGGTTTCTTGAGATTTAATTTTATATTTTTATATATATTTTTTACTTAAATTACTTCTTTATATTACAGAGTGATGAAGTTTTGAAATTTCATGAAAATGATATTAACGAATGAAATGGAGAATTGTAATCAAATCCCTAGAAGCCAAAAATTAATTAGGAAAAAAGTAATTCAAATATCAAATTCAACCTCATTAATGAAAAAATATTGTTTACAAAATTGAAAAATAATCACGAAATCTTACATTACAACGTGCATACGGTGTTCCATAAGCATCCATTGCTAAATCGTAATAGAATTGAATACACACTCAGCTATAAATAAGTGAAAATTGGTCAATTTTTAATTTAAAACACCTGCATTTCTACTACATAAACTTAAACCTGGCGTGCATAATAACCACCTCCTCTTTCCACATATATATTTGAATGAATGGAAGGATTAATAAAACAAAATTTTAATCAAACATCACCTTAAATTTTTTCCTTAATGAGGTAGATTATGATTTAATAATTATAAAGTGCTGTTCGCTTCGTTTAAACTCTAAATAATCCTTCGACTTACAAAAGAATTTAAGCTAAAGAATTTAATATCAACATAAACTTTATCATATTTTACTGGGCATTTCGATATATTTTTTGTTATTTATCAAAGTATAGATCCTATCTCACACTTGCCAAGTAAACGTCGTTGCATCGATTTTTCGCCGTTTTGCCCTGCAGTACGCTTTGCATTGCTATGCCCTTCATCTTGCTACATGTGCTTCCGGTGTAAACGGTTAACTCCCGCTGTCCGTGATAATACAAGCACTAACATTCTAAACATAGCTAAATTTTTAATGATGCAATCATGAAATAACATTCCGACCCAACATTTTTACTTTTATTTCCCTGCAAGATAAAACAAGTTATTGGTCTATTATTGCCATCATTGATCAATACGAATGTCCCTATTATGTCTTTATAAAAAAATAATGAGATAATTAACACAATTTCCCATCGTATTAACACCCAAAATTAGGATAAGTGACATTTATATTTTATAATTTATATAAATATATATAAAATGATTTTTATCATTCAACGGTTACATCTTGTTTGTGTTTACTCGGTACTGAAAAGTGATCGACCATTTATGGAACGACGATGTTGATTTGCCCACTATCCCTTCTTGGAGGTTCAGTTTACAGGTCTCGATCGAAGTGATCTCTGCATCACGACATAGTGGAAATTGGAAAAAAAAAGTTGTGTGTCTGCCAATTTTTCCTCTTCTAATACCAGACAAAACCAGTTTTTAATTTCCCTTGATTTAATTAATCAAACAACCCGTATAACAACATAACATTAAAAAAACACCACACAAATAAATACATAAATAAATATATAAATAAATAAATAAAAACTCCTCACAAAACCAAAAGAAAATAAATTAATAACACGTCTTTTTTAAAAAACTGCAGTTCATTTACATAAAAAATTTCAATACACATCTCCCCTTTAAAAACTGAAACCTGCCCATTTGCACCTACATTTAAGAGGTCACGGTCGTGCCTAAATCCACTATACATATTCTAATTATGACAGTTTTAAGCTAAATCAATTAATAAAAGACAAATTAGATACGGTTACCAAGAGCAACGTGCTGCGCAGTCAAGCTCACACAGGTACGAGAGAAGCTGAGGATAAAGAGAGATGCTGCTGCATTTGATTGAAATAATCTTACCTGTCGGATGCCGGACGCCATTTCGTGAATAGGGGCGCCTTGGGAAGGCAGATCTCATCGGGATTGCAACCTAGTTACGAATAAGCGGCGAGAACAAAGAAAGCTCGATTCATTTGAACGTGCACAACGAGCAGCAGTACCGGCATCCACCGATTCCATTCTTCCCTTTCAGGGGAACGTGGCCGAGTGTGGCGCAGTGAATAGCACTGTCATAGGGCGTACCATGTGCCAAAACGAAAGAGGGAAGGTTGTGCCAAAATCAATACCCAGTGGTTGGTGGGTAGCACACCACAGCGAATCAGAAGCAGTGTGTTTTTTTCCGTGGCACTGTGCACTAAGACTAGTGAGGAAAATATTAAAAAGAAGGAATAAAAAAGCGTTATAAGATGGAGTCAGAGGGAAAACACGGATCGATTGATTGAAATTTCTACTTTAATTGATGACTAAATAGATGTGCCTGTGGGCACCTTCATTCGACATCGACAGAGATAGAAGGGTTAATGCACCAAGTCGTGCAGGGTGCAAAGATAAGGTTGTGCGTGTTCATAATTACACATGTCTGTCATTGAAGTAAAAGCAGTTTCCCCTTGAAAGTTTGACGTCACACTCATTTAAATTAAACCAATTAGAATGCACGCGACCAAGAGTGGGCTCATTACTTTCGGGCTAGTTAAATCGAGATTCAAATTCCGACGGATTGATGCAAATATTTTGTTATAAAATATGCAAATCTTTTAAGTTTTATATAATTATAAATTAAGTTTAAGTGATTTGATCTAGAATAAATTGCTTTTTGATCTTTGAGCATTTTATTAATTAATCACACGAATTGTGGGAAAAGAAGAGGTAAAAGAGACACTTGCTCTTTAGGGAGTTCATGCTTAATTTACCCAATTTATCACATGCTAGTGTTTAAAAAATGCGACTAATTCAAGTGAGAAGTTTTATTTAATTAAAATTGCATGGGAAAGTGCAAATTTTTAAGTCTCGCACTTGTTTAGTCACTACATACTTTTTAAATTAAAATTTTGCAATCTTAACTACTGTTCCAGGATAATTTAGGTATTATTAGACAGATACAGGTATAAATATGTAGTTAAATGACAGTTTGTTTGCGTGGATGATGAAGTAAATGCCATTAGATTATAACTTGATGAGGTGAAAGTGCAATATATTGATGCAGGGCGTGAAGTTAGTAAATTAGGTTCGTGCTGCTCTTGTTTTATTACTCTTTCTCTAATGGATTAGTTTAGTCTACATGCCATTTTTTTTTAAAATAAACTTTTATTATCTGTCGCTTACAAATGAATGTTTATGGCGACGTTTATAGGTTGCATTCTGTCTTTTTTTAAACATATGTTTAGCTATTACTTTTGCTTTTTATTATTACTTAAAGATGTTAGAAATGCTATTAAGTTGTTTTTTTGTTTGTATTGAACGGTTTAAAGAGGTTTATTATTATGGAAGTAATTAGAAGTAAATTATATTAAAATAAAAGTAAAATATATTCAATTATATTTATATCACTACTAAAATAATTTTTCATGTTTCATAAATCCCAGAATCCTTTGAATCACGTGACCAAATTGAACAACTAGCGCTTACTACTGGCAGCAGCTTAAGGTCGTTAAATGTCATCATTGCCTAAGATATTTTAACATGATACGATAATAAATTTAATCCACTGAATTACGGTAAGCTGTATATCAAAATAAAATTGAAAATGAGAAAATATTAACTTATGAAATGACGCATCACAAATTCTAAAATCTTTGGATATTTGTTTTTTCTCAGATTTTAAATACTCATCACGTGATTGTGCTTGATTTTTAATTCAAATTATATTATTAGATTAGAGATGATGCTTAAAATACACGTCATTAACAGGGTATTAGAGATCATTTTACAATTCAGAGACTTATTTGAATTAAACAATAATAAACGTGTTTAAAACAAAATAATTTTTGATCATGCATGAAATTATTTTGATTCCTGTAATTATTATTTTCTTAGTTTATTGTGCAATGCAAAGACCAAATATAGTTAAATTAATTTAAAAACAACTGGCAACTCAATTTCAAATTTATTTATTTACCTTTACTTTTGTGTAATTGAACAAGAATTAATAAAATGTTTTAATTTATTATGTACTAGCTTTTTAACCCGGCGTTGCTCGGGAATTTGTCTTGCAGTATGAAGATAGAGTAAAAGTTCATGATTTGACTATCTCTCAGAATGTTAGGGTTACCTAATTAATGAAAATATCCA
>JAQFZN010000875.1:0-21528 GCA_034687075.1 Geophilus carpophagus | reverse complement strand
CTGAAAATTTAAAAAAATTTAGAAAAAAAATTATTTTTTAATTAAAAAAAAATTTAAAGATGAATTAATTTCGAGTGGACAAATGTGATTGAATGTAATAGTCAAGTGGGAAGGTATAAATTTCACTTTTGATTTATTCTTGATCCTATGGGAGAAAGTGACAGCATTTATGGATGACCCCGGTTCATTACAGTGGAAGAGAGAAGCTCATTAAACACAGCAGGAGTTTTCTTTCCCTTTTTTTTTCGGGTCCTCCCCGTTTCTTTGTGTTTGTCGGTGTCTCGTTTAATTCTCTTGATACCCGTTGTTTCGTATTATCTCATGTTTGGGTTTCGATGCGAAGAGACATTAATGGGTGAAGGTCAATGTGACGGTTTTTTATTTATCCAACTATTTTTTTTTCTATTATAATAACGGTTGGTTTCGGTTGAACGGGAGAAGGAAAAATGTGAAATTTAGAGGAAAGAAAAAATTTATTTTTTGTTATATTTTTAAAATTAATTTGTTATTTTTATGATGTATTTTTATATGAGGAAAAAATAGGCAGTTTGACCCAATTATAGGTTGTCATAAATTATGATTTAATAGGTTGAAAGTGTCGTGTAGGAAAGAATGGAATATTATTTAAATGTAATGTAATTTGTTTTTTATATATAAATTTTTAAATTTTGATTACATCTTTTACAGGTGTCATTTAACCAATTTACATATATTATTCAATTAAAATTATTCATTTAAAATTATTTTTTTTTTTAAATTTGTTAAAAAAAATTATCTAGGGGAGACTTATGTAAAACAAGCACTTTTGAACTCAGATAACTTCTTATCCAAGCGCTGTAATTTAAGACCATCATTTAATAATACTAATCTTATATTTAAATATATATTTAAATACATAGAAAAAATGTAAAAGTTCCTGGAATTTCAGAAATTTAAAAAAAATATGTTTTATTTATTTATTTTTTTTAAATTTAAAATTTAATAATTTAAAATTTAATAATTTTTTAATTTTTGTTTTCTAGATTATAAATAAGTAGTATACTTAAAATGATTATTCAAGCGTAATGTTTTTATGGGGAATTTCTATTCGAAAACGTGCAATTTTGAAGAGAAAAGTTTAAACGTTTTACAAGTGGCAAATGTTTCAAGTATAATTATGTGAGTTAGGCTCGGAATTGTCGGCTGTTTGCCTTATTAAAAAGCTCAAATGGAGACGAAAGCGGGCGATAATCAAGTGGCGGCCCCCGTCTCTACCACCCCTTTCACTCGGTTTCCGTCGTTCGTTGTAATGAGGATATTGGACAAGTGGCTGCTTCTTGTAATTGCTGCTTGGCTGCCATTTAATTGATGGAAAAAAGAAATAAGAAGCTTTTATGTGCTTTTTATTTTTTGTTTTCCAAAAGTGCAACTTGTTAATTTTGTTGGAATGAAAAAATTAAAATTAAAAGAAAAAAAATTTAAAAAAAAATGTTGAAAGTGGATTAATTAATTCGTTTAGAAATGGTGGCTGTTTCATTGAAGGATTTTTTTCTTTCTTTTAATTTGGTACTTTGAAGGTAATGGAGATGATTTTTTTAAGGTGTTTTTCTTTGTGAAAATTGTTCAATAATTGCAGCTACTTAAATGTCGATTACATTTTTTTCGTTTGATGTTTTTCTTTTTATTTATTTATTTATTTATTTTGTTTTTTTAATTTTTTTCCCATGTAAATACCCGCTGCATTTTAATTTGAAAATTTGCTGCAGGCCTCAAATTAGACACGCTTAGTTTATGTTTGCAGGTGAGAATTTTAAGTTTGAAAAATTATCATTCAACATTTTTATTATTTATTATTCTTGTATTTTTTTTAATACATTTTATTTGAATATGTTAAAAATTATTTTCAAAAAAAAAAAATAGAAAATAATTTTGTTAACGACTTTTATTATCGTTATGAAAATGAACAATTAATTACACTTAATTTATTTTTAATTCCAGAAAAAAAATCAAGGTTAAATTTTTAAACGTAAAAATTTCGTAATATTATAGTAATGAAATTAAACCGGAAAACAATTAAAAATTCGTTCTAATTTGCATACAAACGACCAAATTGCTCGATAAATACATCAAATTCTTTTTTCCCATCAAATATCAACTGATATATTTAATATTTATCAACAGAAATATCGCTAAACATCACCGAAAATTATCAATTCAATTTCGAAACCTTAAATTCCCCTAAAGCGCTCTTAGCAAATTCTTAAACCAAAAAACCCACAGAAAATATAAAAATACGCAAACTATGAGCATTATTAGCTTAGTTATACTTTCAGCCGACAGATGCCAGTGGTGCGCGTGCCTGGCAACGGTCGTCAAGTGTCTGGCTCCTCGGCGCTGGCAGTCGATCTCTCCGCGCCCTGGCGTCAGGTCGCGCATTCAACGCTCCCGTTGTTACTCAAGTCTATTTGAAGTTGACCCGGTCCGTGTCTGGATTCGCTTTTTCTGTCTGGATTAATTCTCCCTAGTGGATGCAAACATACCGTCATCACGACCGGGATGTAGTCGCGTGAGTAGAAACGACGCTTGGGAATCACGAGGAATCGCGAGGGCAAAAAACGAATAGCATCAAGAGCGCGAGGGAAAAATGGTGGGCGGTGAAAAAACGGTGCGCGATGGCTGAGCGCGCGCTTCTCTACCAAGGATACGCGAGAGAATGAGGTCTGCGATCCGAGTTATTTTTTGTTTCGTGAAAAATTGATTTAAAATTGATTTAAAATTGATTTTAATCTCAATTATGATTATTATGAATTTTTTCTTCTCGTTTGTTATGATTTTCCTAAACGGTTTTTAATTAGGTTTTGCTCCCTCTAGTGTTTAATTAATTAAATAGTTTATTTTTAAATTTTTCTTTTGCTTCTCATTTTGATAGTGTTCGAATTTAAGTTTGATGCAAAGGTGAAGGATGTTGTCTTGTCCTTGACACCCAACTTGGGAATTGTTCCTTGCCGCACACCTGAACTGATTACTCGCGAAGATTTGTTTTTTTTTCTTCTTTTCTTTCCATGAAAAAATTAATTTTTTTTAGGTTTGAAAATATGATTATTTGTGTTACCTTGAGTTTGGTTTTGTGGGTTGTGTGTTATTCATGGAGATAAGCGGGCAGTTAATTGGCCAGGGGCTCACTTGTCATTCTCCCCTCATTAAGCAAGTAAGAGAGGGATGGAATTGGAATTCGGATCATCCATCAAGGGGCCTTTTGTCTCACGGCGATAAATATAGGAAAGAGATAAAGATCGGATAAAAGTCCATTTATTATTCCATTCATATCAAATCTGATACTTGATAACACACCTTGAGTATGTTGAGAGATGCTTATCGTGCGAATAATTAGTATAGACACCTGGGAAACAAAAAACAAACTTGTTGCGAAATGAGGAGAACCGACAAGCTGTGCTGATGATCAACGAGATGCTTTTCTGTGAGGTATTACGCGTTTTGATAAATTGATATATAGGGGCCTTTGTTTGTTACTCTATGGGCCCCGTGTGGGTTTTTTTTAAATTTTTTAAAATAATTTTGTTTAGATTTGGAATAAAAATTGAAAAATTGGAAAATTGAAATTTTTATAAGTGAAAGTTGAAATTTGAAATGGGGCCCTGAATTTATTAGTTGACGGGCCCCGTGGAAAATTATTTTTTAATTTTTCAAATTTTGTTAATTTTTTAAAAAAAAATTGAAATATTAAAAATTTAGTAAAAATTTTTTTAAATTTGAAACAGGGCCCTGAGTACATTAGTTGACGGGCCCTAAATAAATTTATTTTTAATTTTTCATAAGTTTGTTTTAAAAATTAAAAAACTATTTAAAAAAAATTAATAAAAAATTGAAAAGTTTGTAACTAAGGGCCCCAAAGTTTTCAGGGCCCTAGATAAATTGCCTGTCATTCTTAAACACTAATCCGACTTAGCTTACATGACAATCTTTGAACTTAAGCTAAATCCTTCGAAGATAACTATGAAAATTTAATTGAAATCAAGATACAGACCATAAACTACATAAGGAAATAATTTTAACATTATCTTTGAATTTTTAATACTCCCCCATTACATCTGATAGAGAAAAATGAACAATTTAAAAATATAAATTCTATTTTGTAGTAAATTTAAAAAAATCACCTGTGTGCGTGCGTGCGGTGGGTTTGTTTTGGGTCGCAGACAGAAGGGGTCTGGAAGGGGAGCTATAGCTTTAAAGTAGTGTTGTAGAGGGGAAAAAGTATGTTTTTAGTCTTTTATTTTCCCCTCCATGTTTCTCTGTTACAGGTGGGTGGGTTTAGTGTGAATGGCAAAGAGGGGAGAAGTGAGATAAGTGAACGTCGAGTTGATTTTTTTCTCCTTGTTGATTTTTTTTTTTGCTTTAAACTCGAGTTTCCTCCCTTGTGGCTATTGTTTAGTAATTTGAGGAAGTTTCAACTTGTTTTCTATCTGATAAGACATCTCAGGTGTACACTATACTAGCACTCCTCCCTTTTTTGCATTTTTTTCCTCTTCCCGCACATTGTAATGATTGTAATAAATTGTAATTATTGGTGGGGAGTAGCTTTTTTTTTCATTCTTTTCTTTTTAAATAAACTCACATAAAATTTTTACGATTTTATTTTAATTTGAATTTTGTTTTGACGAGTAAAAAAAAGTTGTTTTTATTTATAATGATAATTTATGTCCATTTTTATTTTTATTTGATTTTTAAAAAATGTAAATTGGTTTGAACACGAGTATAAAAAGGAGAATTTATTTTTAAATTTTCTATTTTTTTATTCTCATGTGTATAGCATTAAATTTTTTATGCTGTATCCAGCGAGTGATAAAATGATTAAACGACACGAGGTAATGTGCTAATTAATTTTTAATGGATGCCATGTCGCCTGAATACATTGTGATAATGTCTATTGTTGTTGTTTGTTTTTTACGACTCCTCCTTATGGCGTCTGAATAATCTTCTCCTTATCCACTCGTAAACTTTTAATGACTCTTCGTCCTTAATTTTCCTATCGTATCATTTCCTCTTGACAAATGTAAACAGAACAGGAAGCGAATGGCGTGCGCGTCTCCCATTCGCCTTGTTGACCTTTGCGAGAGAAAAATAAATAAATATCATATAATAAAAAATTATATAGATATAAATAAAGAGTAAGAACAATGTCATGATGCGAACCTTTGAAATCCGGTTAATTTTTTTAATTTTTTTTTAATATATATATATATATATATATATATATATATAAAATATGAAATAAATAAAATATTAAAGGTAAGTTTTATTATTAGTGTTATAATAATAATAATAAAAATTGATGGGATAAGTGATGTCACGAAAAGGCGGATATTGGTCGGTTTGTCAGGTGAAAAATGTTGATGTCTTTATAAACAGTTTTACGAGTTTGCGCGCTTTATTGGCCGTAAATGGTTAATTAGCAAGTAGTGTTTGGCGCCATTTTGACTGGTTGCCGGGATTGTTGGGTAATAATAATAGATGGGGAAGAAGAAGGCGGATTTGAGAAGAGGCGGGATTCGGTTTAAAGTCGAATATAAAGAGCGGAAATGTGCAGTTGCACCTGTTGTTGCTGCTCATTTGGGCTAGCAAAAGGAAGGGGCAAGTGGTTGGGCAGGTAAATTCTTTGCACTGGTTGTTGTAATTGGTCGCCCACCCCTTTTATCCGCATGTACAATTGGCAGCTGCTGCTCTGCTCCGCTTGAACATGATAGGTTTGCAACCTGTAATCAAGCCGCAGGTGGGCCTTACTCGCAATGTCGGCGCTGAGTTGAGCATTTGCTGCATTTGCTGCATTCGTGTGTAGTTTGATGTCGTTTTACGCCTGGTTTAGCCGGAAACCAACGAGTCCGGCGCTAGGGGAAGCGTTTTAAAGCTGCTGCTATGCCACTTTTTAATTTAATTGACGATGCTGGGCATTTCATAAATCTGGCTAAATTTTTGAGAAAATATGCGAATGACACTTGGGAGCGCGCTGTTTATGGCAGCCATTTTGGATTGATTTGTAAGGTGCATTGTGGGAAAGTATTGGGAGATTGTTTGTTTATTTATTTTTGTGTGAATTTATGGCTTTTTTATGGTTATTTTTCTAAGGAAACGTTAACTAGGAAATTATTGAAATTTATTGGCTTTGTTTACGGTTTTGTACTTCCTAGTTACGATAAATTTCTTATAATTCAGAGTCGAATGTGCACTTGGTATAGAAATGTAATTATACACATTGAAATTGAGTATATAGAGAAAGCGAATACTTAATCTTTGGCTACGGCATTTAAGTGAAGTGGAATAATAATGGTAATAATAAGAGCAATTATTACGCACATGCGTAGTTCCCTTCTATTTATTCCAGTCATGCGTGCAAATCAAACAGCGAATGTGAATTTACATGCAATTTTGATGTTTTAGTTTTAGCTCATGACTCGAATAAAACTGTATAGGGAACTAGGGAATGTGAATAATAATCGTTATTTAGTTTCCGTAATGCAAATTAGTTTTTGCTAATACTAATTGAATGAATTTTAAATCAACTCGATCGATTTACGTATTTGGAACGTAATAAAATGAAATTATTAATGATTTGTAACATGAAAAAAATGTGTATACATTTTGATATTGTTGTTAGTTGGTTGCAAGGTGCTACGAATTTGGAGCATTATTTTTCCTTTCCCCTCTTACGATCTACTACTATTGCTCCTTCCTTCCCCCCGCTGCCTCGAGGGTGCGTTCGTCTCTCTCTTTCTCTCTATCCCGATTCTCTTTCATCGTTAGAGCTGAAAAAAGCAATTTGTTGCCATTTGCCGTCTCCACCACAACCGCCAGATGGTCGACCCTGCACCGAGTGCGCACGCGCGTTAGCATGCATGAGCCCTCGCGGCACCAATTGCTTTTTCTATTCGGTTTCCATGACAACCTCTTGCTCGGCTCGTTTGGAATGTGCACAAACGAGAACGAGGTTCGTGTAAAAGTGAACCGCGTTTAATTGAGTTTTGCCAAAATATTTATAAATCATTCCACCATTTTTTTTCTTTTTTCTTTTCGTTTCATTTGTTTTTTTTTCTTCAAAAAAGTATTTATTTATAATTTATTTCTATATTTTTTTAATTGAAGTCGGTTGTTAAAAGTTTTTTTCATTTAATTTAAATTTGTGACTTTTTAATATTTATATATTTTTTATTACTTCGCATCTTGTTGAGTTAATTAGAAAGAGTCGGCCATTTTGAATATGAATTGCACTTTTATTTAATTAGACGTAGCTC
This sequence comes from Geophilus carpophagus, assembly GCA_034687075.1. Classification (NCBI taxonomy): domain Eukaryota; kingdom Metazoa; phylum Arthropoda; class Chilopoda; order Geophilomorpha; family Geophilidae; genus Geophilus; species Geophilus carpophagus. Next base: position 14,245 of record JAQFZN010000875.1, on the reverse strand, counting down.
TTATCTGTTGCTCACAAGTGACACCAAAGAGGTCACTAAAGGGTTAGAAGGAAAATTAACGAGCGCCTAATTGCATGGGAATGTTTTTTAAAGTGCGATGACGTCATGAAGTGATGCGAAGGATAATTTTTAAAGACGAGAGCTCGCTGAATAGAAATTATCGAGAAACTAATAATGCGAGCAGCTTAAGAGATAAAAATGGCGGTGAGTGACTTGTTTTCTTGCCTTTAATTATAAAGGAAATTAGACATTGATTTAAAGTGGGCGCGTTTAATTGCCATCAAATGAAGTGTTAGATGAAGTGATAAAAGAGCATCGGACCCCCTGAGCCTTGTTGGAAGCGAGCCTCGAGCTGCTTGGACCTTTTCACGGCCCCCTGTGTGTGCAGACAGCGAAAAGGAGGGGGAGAAGAAGGAAAAAAGTGGACTGTTTGCAGCCCTGGAGGGTGCAATTCTTCTTGGGTTTATCTGCTTGTGTCATCACGAGTGTTTTTGTTTGGCCGCTTGTTTTTAAATTGCACCTTGAGGAGGGGAGGGGTTAAGGAAAAAATGGATGCCAAACAGGTTTAGAAGGAGATTAAAAAACGGTTACAACATATTAAGCGTATAAACAAATTTGTTGTGTTAAGGATGTGTGAAGTTTTAATGGGTTTTTTTTTTTAATGGTGAAAATGGAATTATTATTTCGTTAAAGTTTGAAGTTGTTGTTTGTTTGATGGGGTGTTTTGGTTTGCAAATTTGAACTGGGCCAAAGGGTAAATGTGATAAAATGGGTGCCAATGGTCTAGACTTATTTCTATATAAAGGGCAATAAAGTGGTTTGTGTCATCAACTGTGGTAATAAAGAATGGGAGAAATGTTGGTGTTGATGTGAGGGAGGTGAGTGAGGGAGGCGATTTTGAGTTTGTTTGCTGGGGTTGTGTTGTGTGTAATGCGAATATAAATTGAATTAAATGTTGATAATGTTTGAATGTTGCTATTAAAAGATTTTGGATGATAATTTATTTTTTGAGCTTAATGTTGATGGATCAAGGGTAATGAGATTAGGAGATTTGAAGTGTTTAATCTATCGAGGAAAGCATTAAACTTGTACAGAACGAGGAAAAAATAGATTTTGAAACACTAATTTGTATTCGAGTCGCATAAAAGAAAGCAGCTGCTGATGTCATTGTGTGACTTGTTTTTATTTTGAAAATGTTGTTGATAAATTGTTTCGACTTTTTATGGAATTTATTTTCGAAAAAAAATTGAATAAATAAGGAAATAGAGCTAAAAGTCATTTGGTGATAAATAGTTATATAAAGTGAACATCGAAATTATTATGTTGCAAATTGAAGGTACAATGAGGTATTAAAATGGAATATTTTGATGTAAAGTTTATTTTTTTTATTATCAGGTGCACAATACCCTCCATAGTGCAGGTGGCACGAGTGACGACACGAGAACCGAAGACGAGATTAATGAAGTTAACGGACCTCCTCGCAGCGACTCGAGAGAGAGGCTAAGTGACGACGTGAGTATAAAAGTGATTGAATTTTTATTTGCTGTTTAATTTGTCGTTGTGAGATATTCGATAAAATGGTAGAAAGAGTCGAGTGGTGCATGGAGTGGCTGGCGTTGCTCGGGCCCTTGCTCTTTATCCGTTGTGTTGTTCTCGTGGTCGTTGAGACGCCTGTAATCTTGTTGGGAATTCCATCTGGAATTTATCTGTGTCGAGTGGCTCCACTTTGAACCTCATTGAGGTGATGTTGAGCAAACAACTCCCTTAGTCACCTGGTGTTAAGTACTTTGACTCTTGTAACTAAAGTGAGATTAAAGTGTCGGCGAGTAAATGTTCTTTGTTTTAACGTGGATTGTTATATAAGTTTATTCGTAAAGGATAAAAAGTGTGAATAATATTTGTTTTTTTGTTTTTTTTGTTTTTGTTTTTAGGAAATGTTTAGTTTGATCTGGATGATGTCACTTTGTTTTGAAAAAGGAAAATGTTGTTAGGCAGATATTTTTAAAATTTGAATTTTAAATTTTAAATTTTAAATGGGATTTTTTTTTGTAATAATTGTTATGTAATTGTAATTGAAAGTTTTCAAATGTTGTTTTGCTGTTGTGCTTATAAAATTTAATAATTCTGCCATCAGGTTTTCTTGATGTGCAATTCAAGTTTTAATTAGATGAAATGGAATTTAATCATTCGTTTTAATTGAATTTTTTACAGTAAGAGGTCGGACATGATCTTGTAATCTCAAACTCAGATTTATATAGATTTTTTACAGATGTAGCAGAGTTTTTTTAATTTTTACATATATAAGAATATAAGATTTTGACATTTGTATAAGATTTTTGATGTTGTTGACAAGTTTTCTAGTGTTTTTAACAAAAATTGGGACAGTTAGGCTATCTAAATGAGTATGGAACTAAGGTTAAATGTATTTGAAAAAATAATAAGGGAAATGATAGAGTAAATACAACATATACATAAATAAAGAAAAGATAATGGTCGAATGAAAATGTAATTGTGTTTTGTTTTGCACGGAAGGGATTTTTTGTTTGTTTAGGATTTAACCCCAGACCAAAGCAATTAAATGAGTCATTAATTGGATTTTGTGTACACGAACATTAGTAGTGTGAACACGAGTCTCCGTTGTCTTTTCGCAGAACGGAAAGGAAGGGAGGATGGCGAGTGAAGAGAATAGAGGATTGTCGAGCTAGTTTTGAGGGGAATAGGGGCGAGGGGCGTATAAGGGAGGAGGGGATTGAAGGGGCTTTAATGGCTCAACTGTTGACTCGGTGGGCAGCTTAGTGGCAATAAAAGCCAAAGTGGATAATCCCCCTGGTGGACAGGGGACGCGGTGCTAATGCGTCATCAAACAAGGCCACTATTAATACATGAGGTCCGCCGGGAGATGCCTGCAATTGGATTGGGGGTTCGTGGCCAGACTCATGGGAAATAATAGGGGAGTGCCGATTGGTGGATGGATGGATAGATGGATAGATGGATAGATGGATAGATGGATAGATGGATAGATGTGCTGCCAAAAATACTCTTTCTCTCATTTTTGGAGTTAATTATATATATTTATTTGTTTTATTTTTTATTTTTTATTTTAGTCTTTAAATAAATAAATTTATTTAGTGTTAAAGGTTATGGAAGGGCATCATGATCTGAGATTTATATAAAAAAAAAATAAGAAAAAATATAAATAAATGTTTTTTGTTTTTTTTGTTCTGAGGGGCAATGTTGGTGGTTCCTTCAAATTGGAGTTGGGATGATTTATTGAACGGTGAAATGGGAGAATTTTCTCTCCCCTCTTCACCCTTGCTTGGTTTTGTGTGCAATCTTTTTTTTTTCTCCTCTTTCCTCTTTTCTTCTTTCTTAGCAGCACTTCTCTCACTGAATAATTCAAGTCTCCTTCTCCGCCTTCTTTTCTTATTCCAACTGCGTGATCGGGTTAAACCAATCCAGACAGAGAACCACTAGCGCACGCGCCCCCGCATACACATTGGGTTGAGGGTGGCATATCGATTTTTGGATATGCTTAGATGTAGGGGATCTCTGAGGACGAGAGTTGGAGGCTTTGCTTGTACTATCACATCATTTTTGAATCATCGGCAGGCAGCCATTTTGTCTGTCTTTGTCTTGTGTATATTTATACAGGGATATGCTCTGTTTTCTTTATTTTTTTTCTCTCTCTTTCTTTTTCTTTTATTTATTACATATCTTTTTTGTGTTGTGTTTCTTTTTCTTTGTATCTACGTGCTTTGGAATTTAGATAAAAAATGTAAATTGCTGCTGAAAGAGAAATTTATTTGTCACGCAAACCTGTTTGCTCGGCAAGAAGGGAATTATATTTATACAAAAAATGAAAAGGAAAAAAAAAGGTACCGGTTGGTAAATAAAAATAAAAATTGTTATTAACACGACACATGATTAGAGACGCTTTTCCGCCTGTCTGATGTGTCTTTTGTCTGTTTTCAAAATGAATGGGTAAGGGGGAATATATTACAAAATGTTGATGGGAGGATGTGGTAAAGTGTTTTATAATTATTATTATTTTTTTTTGTTGTGATTTGTGGATTTTTTTAAATTAGAAAAATAGGAATTAAGTATAAAATATTAATTGTTTTTATTTCTTTTATAGGTAAGTAGCCACACCAGCTCAGGACGTGGATATATCGTAAGTTTTATTTACTTGATTATAACTTGGTTATTTATAAATGTTATTTTATCTGTAATGACGTAAAGAAAATAATAATTTTTTATTTTTTATTTTTGATTCTTTATTTAATTGGATAACCAGGGCTCGGAATGATTTTTTCCGTAATTTCACGAACCGGAATGATATTTTGTATAATTTTCCGAACCGGGATTATATTTTCGGAAAATATTTTCCATAATTTCACGAACAAAAATGATATTTTCTCTAATTTTCCGAACCGAATGATAATTTGGGAAAATATTTTCCATAATTTCACAAATCCGAACAGTATTTCCGGTATATTCCAGTAATTCCGAGCCCTGGTGATGTTATTAGAAGAAAGGAAAGAGATAAAAGTGATTTTCGCAAGCGTTACTAAGTAGCATTTTTTTAATTTTGATGATTATAATTTTTTCTCCTTCCTCATTTAACTGTTTAAACTTGTTGCGGTGAGAAACAATTTTGATGACACATCCTTCATTCTTCCATTTTTTCTTATCTCGTTACACCCCCATTCCTTCTTTTTCATTCTCCTCTTCCTTCTTGTTGCAATATCATCTCTCGTTTAATCATTGTAATCATCTCACTCGGCCGTTGGTGGCGCTGACAAGGTGTGATTAAGGCGCCGCCTCGATTGCTTCTCTTGTCAGTTGTTTTTTTTTTTCTCCACTTTTTTTTTCTCCTGCTTTGTGCCTGTTTCCTCCTCCATCTTTAATCCACATCTGCTCCGCCCCCTGCTGTTTGAAATCATCTCCTCCCCCTCTTTTTCTCTTCTGTGGCAATTGAATTGAGAGACACCAACCACCAGCAGAGGTCGAGAAACGAGTATCAGAGGGCGCGGGTAATCTCGCTCTCTTTGCCCGCCCTCCGCCCTCTAGCGGCCGCTACACAAAGGAGCCGCCATGTTGAGTTCTCCCTCGATCGCAGCGTGAGGTGAAAGCGGGGAGGGGAGTTAATTGTGGTGTAGATGGGAAAAGGATGCCCCTGGCGTCCACGTTTTGAAGAGGATGGCCACGCTTGTTTTGCTCGCATGTAATTGGGTGAAAGTGCATGCTTGCGTGTTTGACATGCCATATCCTGAGGTTGTGTTTTCGGCTTGTTGTAGGCAGATACGATTAGAAGGTGTTTGTGGTTATTGAGGGGCTGAGGGGTTAATTAGAATGTAAAATGCGTTGTCGGACTTGCGACGGGCTGTTAGAAAGGAAAAAAAATGGTGTTTTAGGTCAGATTGTTTGACCGGTTGAGTTATTTATTTATTTGTTTATTTTTCAAGTGTGTTTCTCCATTTATCTCTACTAGTGACCCTTAAAATTTATCTCGAGTTGTTATCTTTCTACCTTTTCTTAACCGGTTATTAAGTTTTTTCGATGCACCTTCAACAGCTAATTTTAGATGCAATTTGAGCATTGAATTGGCCAATTTTGTTATTAGATGCACTGAATTGGGGTTAATAATTTCAGGTCTTGTTTTTTTTCTGTGTAATTTATTGTGGATAATTTGGCGAATAGAAAAAATTTAACATTTTTATATAAATTTTATTGTGTGTAATTATTAATTTCTGCTGAATTAATTTTTTCTTCTCTCACTTTAATAAATAAATGCTAATCAACATGGAGTTGTGTCGATGCTAATTGCATGTGAAGTGCGTTTATTTTTTAAATTTGATTCCTTTTTGTGTCAATTATTTTGAAGCCTAGAGCGCTCCTCTTTTAGCTTTTTTCTTTTTTTTTTTTTATTAAATCTCCCTTTTCCCTATTCGCTATTTGCAGCAAGTTTCCTAATATGGCGCCCTCCTTTCTCTATGCCGTCTATTCACTTGTTTCAGCTGTCAAATAAGAAGAAAAATAATTGACACATCGTGTTTTAGTTGATTATGTGCGAGAAGTTTTGGAGGAAAGAAAGAAAGACGTCAATTAATTAAACGAACGCCTTTTGCGAAGTGATGGAGGAGGAAATTTTACCCACCAGAGGGTGTGAGAAGGGAAAGAGCCAATTGAAAAGAATTTTTTTTTCTTTTCTTTTATTTTGTGAATTTATGAGGTAATGAATTGCTCGGTTTCGTTACCATATTTTTTCTTTTGCTTTATTCGAACAAAGAAAAAGGCGTCAATGAATTTCCAATAAATTTTTCAACTTTTTTTTTTTTTTTTAATTTTTATTTCGGTGTTTAAAATAAAAATGTAAAAATCGGAAGGAAAAAAAAAGCCGTTGGGGAACATAAAATTAAACTTGTTACTACTTGATTTTTTCGTTTATTATTTAATGCTTCGAGTCTTCATTTTTCATTTTAATGATTAAATAAAAAAAATTTATAGCTTTTGTTTAATTTACACTGTTACTTTATTCCCATTGAGTGCTTTTTTATGATTTTTTATTCTAAGGTATAAAAAAATCCCCTTTGGGGTTCTAAAAAGTAATTTAGATTTTTTTATTTGTTAAATATAATTTTTAATTGGAAATGTGAAAAATGTAAAACCATAAAAAAATCCTCAATAGAAAAAATTTCAAATTTTAAAATTTTTATATTTTTATTTTTATTTTTAATTAAAAAATTTAAATAAAAAAATTGAAAAGGTTGGAAGAGGCAATTAGTTAAGGAGCCACACCCAGGAGCGTCGTTAAGGGGATTTGGAGGAGTAGAAACGCGCCACCTCGAGCTCATTGTCTCGTTGTGCATTTTCTTTTTGCTTGCCCGCCTCTAATCTCTTAATCCTCCATTTACCGTTAAAGAGGTTTCCTTTTGATTGCACCAATTTCTGTGGATGCTTTTGATTGGCCGTCCGATTGTCTAATTGTGGCTGGTGCAAATCGCGACGCAATTGCACCGTATTTTGTGCGCAGCCATGCTTCGCTTCTCGTTTCGCTTCTCGCTAGGGGACGCTTTTCTCCAATAATTCGCATTGCCGTCTCTTTTTTATTTATATATATATGTGGCAGAGTGGTAGGACCTCGTTAGTTGCTCCCCGCCTACGACTTAGCTCGTGCTGTTAACACGCTTAAGTCTCGCCAAGACTTGTACCTTTCTCACCATTAAGCATCCGTCAGAGGAAGGAGGGAGGGAAGGAGAGAGGCGCAGATTGGAATGGCAAATGGTTCTCCGAGGGAGAAGCGAAGATGTTGAGTTCGTTAAAGGTTCGAATAGCGGCTACATAAACCTATTGAGCTTTTTTCTTTTTTTTAATACATTTGAAAAGGGAAAGGATTTTTATTTTTATTTCCAAATGTGCATTTTAATTAGTTAAATGAGTTTGGTGATTATGAATGTAATTTGTAATTAAATTATGAAATAAATGTTTTATTTGAAATTCAATTAGTTTGTATGAAAAATAATTGCGGATATTAAAATTGTTAATTTTTGTTTATTATTTTACAGTGTTTTCTGTAATTAAAATTTTTATATGAGAATATATAGAATATATTGTAGAAAATGAATGATCAATTGATTTAAATAATTCATTATAACGAGGGTTAATTTTCCGCGCTATTAAAATGGAAGGATTGTTTGATGAGGGGATCGGGGTATGGTTAAAAGAGGCAATAAAAATTGGGGTTCATGAATTTATGTTGTGTGCACTAGGCAATAATTGACTCCCATTTTTTTCCTAAATTTATTTTTATGTTACTTTTCTTCCCCATTCCCCGTCCCACTTTTTTTTTAGTTGAATGGTTTTTTTTAATACCCTCTTCTATTTTCTTTCTCCCTCTTTTTATTTATTTTTTTCCTTCTGGCGAGGTCGATCGAACTCAATCTTGTGTAATTGTGAAGAAGGATGTTGTAGCACTGTATAGGGATAATATATAACACTAGAACGTGGATATATCTATATAAATCTATTGTTCACACATTAAATTTTTTAATGTTTTTAAATTTAAAAATTTTAAAAATTTAAAAATTTAAAAATTTGAAGAAAAAAAATTGTATTTTAATTTATGAATATTTGGCTTATGGTTTTGACAGTTATGTTCCATGAAATGGGAATTGAATTTTTGAACTGTGTTATTGAGCTTAGGATTGAATTTTTTTTAAAGATGGTTTTGTGATAAGATTGCGTTTTTATATTTTTCTATATATATGGAAATGAAGGGTTTTGTAGTGGTGTAGAAAAGAAATGGGTTTATTTATTATTTATTAATTATGTATCGTAAAATCGTTATCAGCGTGCAATGTAATTGGAAAAATGTAAGTTTTTATTACACACTTGTATATGAATTATAAATGTAGCCATATTGTTGATTCCTTTGGGATTTTGTGGGCTACATTGATTGATTCTGACCATATGTGATATAAACGAGATAAAATATCGCATTAGCACACTTTGAAACTGCTCACGTTTGATAAGCAAAAAAATAATGAATGTTTTAAAAGATTGTGTTGGTGAAATATAAAAATGAATAATAAATGTGAAAGATGTATAAAAAAAAGAGAACATTTCTATTTACTAATTTCTTTTCTTGTCATTTGTAATTTTTCTTTTCCAAGTGTCAGGTTTGACAGTACACTTAGAAATTTCTTTTAAAGAGTGACAAGGGAGGTGTTGTGAATTGAAATGTTGGAAATGTTTTTCTGTTTTTAGAGATAAAAGAATATATAAATTTTTAAAAATAAAGTTTAATAGAAAATCTAAAAAAGGAAAAAATTATATTTTATAATATTTTTTTTTTTAAAAAGAGTAGTGCGCATGCGTATTACATTGAGATACGAACAACTTCCGCTTTTACGCCGCCATATTTTCCTAACTTAGATCGGGAGTTGTTTCTAACATAATTTTATTAGAAATTATTAAAACGTATAAATAGATTTGTTTGAAAAATAATTTTGTACATAAAATCTGATATCTGAAGTAATTTAAAAATAGAAAATAACGATTTATTCATGCATTCATTGACAGGAGCTAAAAGCAATAACAAACCTGATTAATTGTTATCTGCCTTGATTTTGACAAAGCATTTGGTAATTAATTAAAAAATATTTTTGCTCACATTGATTCGCCTCTTAATTCATTTAATAAGCGGTGCAATTGCTTTTGATTATTCCCATTCTGCATTGAATTTTTTCTCTCTCTCTTCTCTTCTCCTCCCTTTTGCACTCATCAATTTCGATAAATTCTAACCATTGCCGGCCTTTCACTTTCACTCGATGCCGGCTTATTTGGCGTGAATTTCTCTTTTGCACGTCTTAATTCCATTTCATTGGTCTCTACTTTCTAATGATTGCACTTGAAAGCTGAATTGGAGAGGAAAAGCTAATTTTGAGAACGTGTGAAGAAAATTGAATTGCGTTTTCCAGCAGCGGTGCACGTCGTCATTTTACTCAACGCCCAAACGAGTTTAGACACTTCTCTATACTGAAATTTTAATGGTTTTAACTTATTTATATGAAATGCGCTGCTTTTCCCATTTTTTTTCTTTTTATTTGTAAATGCGAATTGAATTCGTTGCCCTCTGGCGTTTGATTGGTCAAGTTTGATGGAATTTAATTATTTCTTTGTGTAATTTGACGTGAATTGATGATAGCTGTCTCTAATTATCTAATTATTAACTAATTAGGATTATTTATCTTAATTATTTTCTCGTTGTTGCTCGTATTCGACTTGATACTTATTATAAATATGTAATTGATGATGTGTCTTTGGAATTTTATTTCATTTAATTTTGTTTTTGAAATTTTCTAATTGAATGGTTGATTAATAATTGCATAGAAAAAATTGAATTATCGTGGTCGATGTAATGCGTATAAAGGGGATGTGAATTGTGAAGTTTGAGAATAATAGGATGAATTTTAAGCCTAATTTGTATAGAATAATAAGGGCAAATTGGGATATAAATTTTAATTATTTTTAATTATTAAAAGAATATTTAATAAATTGAATAATAATTAATCGCTTGTTGTTACAACCGGGGATTTATTTAGTTTGATTTTTTTTTTCACTTGTTTACTTTAATACAAGTTGTACTTTATAGATAAAAATGTTGAGTGTTTCCACTTTAGACGTGATAAGTTTTTGCTCATGTGTTAAGAGGAAGCTGAGAATAGAAAGTGATAAAAGATGAAATTGAAGATGACAAGTTTTTAATTGAAACAATTTTTTTTTCTATATTTACATCTAGATATATATACAAATATATACATAAAAATGGCGGAAGAAGTTTTAAAAATAGAAAAAAGTTTAATATTTTAGTATTTTTTAAATTTGTTTTTAAAATTTTTATTTAAAGCTTTGATTTTTGTGGTATGTTTGCGAGTGAGTGAGTATATCTGTTCATTTAATTCTATTTTTAGTCGCTTCTTGACTTATCTCCTTCTTGAAATATCTCAAGTAGGTTTTTGTTGGGTGTGTGTGATATTCCAATTATGTTTGGCATGCAATAACATGAATAAAAAATGACAGGCCGAGTTCTAATTTTATTTTGATATGTTTAGCATCAGACTATAATTTAGGCCTAATTCGTTGTGGGAGAGATAGAGTATGTGAACAGATCTTCAACAAGCAAAACATTTTAAATTTTTTTTTTTTTATTTAGAAAAAATGTTTTTACATCCTTTTTTCGTTTGTTTTTTATTTTTTTAAATTGTACATTTTTTTGGGAGGGTTTAAATTGTTAGAGATGGAAATGTCAGCTATTTTGTTTTTATCTTGACAAGTGAAACAAATTTTAATGCTTAACAAGATTAGCTTTTTTTTTCTTTTTTAAATAACTTTGCGTAAATGTCTTTTTTTACGCCATTTTTATTTTATTTTATTTTTTATTACTTTGGCCATGTTCCAAATTGAGGAGAAAGCGAAAAGGAAAATTATCGTAAATTAGTTGCGACGCAAATATCCGGTTTTGCTTGCCGATGTCTTTCAGATACTTAAATGGGAGGAGAATTTTTGTTTTTTTATTATTTTTATTTTTTACATTTTTTAAACCTGGCTTTGGAGGAAAAAATATTACACATTTAAAAAGCTGTCAAGTTGGAATTATTAGTCAAGTACTATGTAAACAGGACGTGTTTTTGGTCAATTTCACGAGAATTTTTTCCTACAATTTAAATTTATACGATTAATTATAATTAATAAAGTTAATAAATTTATTAACATCAATTTAAATGACATTGAATTCATTTTTAGAAAAAATAATATTTTTTCCTTTTCATTTATTCATTTATCTGTAGAATTCAGGGGGAGGGAAGTTGTAATTATAACTAATTGATGTATAATGATGGATACTAAGCAACAAACAATGAGTGTATATAAACAAAACGGAAGCTAAAAAATATAGATGTATATAATAGGTCTTATTTCTGTAAATGAAAGGTAGCAAAGCGTAACGGTTGAAAAAATGGAAGTTTTATTACACTTATTTCATTGCTGTTTAATGACTAAACGAGGAAGAAGAAATAAAAAATGTTAATAAAACAAAGATATGCACTTTAATAAATAGATAAATAAATAAAAAAATTAAATGAACTGAAAAAAATATAGAAATTAGTTTAATCGAGTTTAATTAGGAAGTCAAAAGTTTAATCACTATGATTATACGCTGAATTAAGTAATTTATTTATTTTTTCACAAAATATTTTGTTATTCGCTGCAAATGCAAATGTTTGTATATTTTTGTTTATTTTCATATTTTAATTAAATATTGATGACAAAATGAATTTTAATCAAATAATTTTCTTTTCAACTGCCATTGTAAATAATAAAAAAAGAAATAAGAAAATAAATATCTAGATGATTATTAAACCCCTGGTGAGGTAAATTGTAAGAAAAATAGGAGCACGCGCGTCACACGTGTGTTGTTTGTTGCCCCTGATGTTGTTGTAATTTTTGTCACTCGTTTATAGCTGTTGGCCATTAATCTGATGGGTGTGTGAAAAGCGCTTGTTTTCTACGGCTGTGTAAACCAGGTTAAAATCGACCCGGCAGCCATACTAGATGCTAGGAAGGGTAATAAGGGGGAGGAGTGGTGCAAGTTGTGATCGTGTGCGTGGGCGTTTGGTGGCCTCGGGGGTTGGGCGGGAGTCGTGCTTGGAGAAAGGAAAATTCAATTAAATTTATAGCCTCTCATGAAATATGCATGACGTGTCAGCAGGCCTTGTGTATTTCTGCTCTCACTACCTTACCCCACCCCCCCTCTCCTCTTCTATCCAAAAATCCAACTCGGTCGAATAAACTAACCCAACTTGAACTTGGAGATAAAATAAATTTCGAAAAAGGTGGTCATTTTTTTATTTTAATTTGTTATTTTATTATTTTGTTATTTTGTTATGTAATAAATAAATAAATATTTTTTGTTCGCGGGTTGGGAGCTGATGTGAGATATTGGTATGTTTGTAGTGGGAATTGATTGACTGACCAAGCCAATTTATACAGCCGTTAACTGCATCATGTCTTTATCTCGTTTTGTGGTTGGGTGTGGTTCTCATTTTTCCCCAGGCTGTATTTATGTCCACCATTTTTGTTGGGTGTGGACGAGTAAACTGACCAGTTTTTCTCTTTTATCATTATTATTATTATTATTATTATTATTATTATATTATATTTATTATTTGATAGATAAATAGATAATTTAATTTAATGTATGTTAATTTGTTTTCTTTTTGTTTTAATTACAGTGTGATAGTGAGAGTGAAGACGATAGGGTAAGTGAATTATTATTTTTATTTTTATTTTTATTTTTTTTTTTGTAGGAATGGGAGGGTGGAATGACGTAAATTAATTTGACGAGGGTTGTTAATCTCACTAATTAATGTTGGGTATTCATTTTTAATTGCTGTCATGACACCTCTCATGAAATGTTGATGATTGCGGGGTTAGTCGGGAACGTTTAGTGTTTTTTTTTCTTTTTTTGTTATTATTTATTTACTTTTTGCGCTGTTTTCCCTGGTGAGGGAGTATTCCCTCGGTAATGGACATGGAGAATGGTGTTTTTGGTTTCTATAGCAACAGTATTGCGAAGAAGGGCGTTGGTGGGGGTGTGGAGAAGAAGTTGTACGAGGTGGACTTCTCTTTTGGGGATTAGATTCAATGAAAACACGTTCCGACCTCATCCAATTGATGAAAAGAGAAAAAGAAAAAGCATTTAGGAAATGGAGGACGAGCAGAGGGTTGTCCACAAAATGACATCATTAAAAATTGCCATGGCAACAAAGGCAAAACAAGGTCGAGAAACTTGATTTTTTTTATTCTTTTTATTTCGAATGTCCTTGAATCGAGGTATGGTGGGGAATTAATGGGTCCGGCGCCATTTTATTTTTTTATTTTTTTATTTTTTATTTTGTGTGCGAATTTTTTTTAGTTTTTATTTTTTAAAAAATAATATTTATGTTGTTAATTAAATTTTTATGGTTTTGTTAGTTAATTTTTATGGTTTCTATTTTTATTTTAATTATGTTTTTTTTTATGTTTTTCGGATTTCGTGACGTCATTATTCATTTATATATATATATTTTTTATTTATGTTTTTATTTTTTTCGAGTGCGATCGCGTGCAGACATCCACCTGCTTGTCCTCCCATCCTCCTCCCGTGTCAGGGAAATTACTCTTAATTGCAGGTGTGTGAAAACTGGCTTCATGATGATAAAATGGGGGCAACAAGAGGTAGAAAAAAAATAAATGTAATTTCAAGTTAGTCGACGACACCTCCTCCCCTTTCTCAGTCATTTAGTTTTTTTATTTATTTAGTTTTTTTTTATTTTTGTGGTGGGGTGTGCCAATTTGCGTGTTGGTTGAGTTGTACACCTGACACGCCATGAGTTGCAAATGAGTAGAACGAGGAGAAATGACAAGTCACTCGGATCTGGCGTAATTTGAGTTTTAAGTCAAATCTATACAATTAGTGATAAGCAAAATAAAGGCATTGATGGTCACTGATTTTGATAAGGATTTATTAATATTTTTTTTATTTTGTTTTTTATTTTTTATTTTTTGTTTTATAAAAAATTTAAATGGTTTGATAAGGTTTTTTTTTAATCTTGATAAAGGGGAGTTGGATAGATTGATGTTAATGACTGTTTTGACTTAGTTTTTGATGATGGGGCGTTGTTGGGAAAATCCGTACAAGATGTTT
>JAQFZN010000874.1:0-21540 GCA_034687075.1 Geophilus carpophagus | reverse complement strand
GCAGTATGAACCAATCTGAACATGCTTACTTACTTTCCTTGCTTACTTTACTTTACTTTACTTACTGCTACTGCAGTATGAACAGCAGTGTGAACTTAGCTTTACATAAATTTTTTGTCCTAAAATTTATTTAGTCTTGTAAAATGTATCAGTCATTCTTTACTTCCATTTCAATTTACAAAACTGCTTATTTAATTAAATTTAATCCAATTTAATAATAATATTGAATTTTATTTTTTCTCCTGAAATTCAAATCGTGTGCTAATAAACATTCAAGTGCAGAGTCAATTTTATAATTTGTTATACATTATTACAAGTCAAATACATTAACTTAATTTTCAATCATAACAGATACAACATTTATTCCTACAATATTTTAACATTTTCCCCCTACCTGTTTTTTCTTCTTGCAATCAGGTTTTGTCCTGTGTTGGCGTTACAAATTTAATAGACTAATTAAAAATCCAGGCAAAAAAATGCCGAATCAAGTTTTAACGCTTTAAATAAAGCAGACGAGACCGGGAACATATACTAAGAGATTAAGGATAATTAAAACAAGGATAACTTGCAATTGATAAGAAGTCGTTAACACATTTTTTTGAAAAAAAATAGATCAAATAGACCTGATACAGACAGTTTGCTCATGAATAACAAAGCAAACTGACTAAATAAGCACTTGTAGTTCCACTTATGCATTTTTTTATGCACCAAACATCGTAGCAGTGTCCGCTTAAGCCTCGAGCTAAGATATGTATTGAGGCCCCCCTTTCCCTTCTTCTCTCAACTTTCAGTCATTTTAGTAGTTTTTATTTTATAAAAAAAAAAGCACCGAGTAAGTTAAAGCGTCTAATATAGAAAGATAAAAAAATTTAAATCCCTTAAACCTCCATAAATTTAAAATCAAAAACAGCTTCTTTTTTTTTTAAACACAACCATTATAAATTTGATTTTCTGTCTAGGCCTGAGGCTCAGGCCCCTTTTCAGTTTGCCCCTCACCACTCCCATCTCCCCTTTGCTAAGGCACTGAGCATAAATTTTGTGATGGCTGCATAAAAACATATTATTCTCAGAATATATAAGCAATTTTTTTAAATCCTTCATTTATTCTGCTTGTATGTAAAAACTAAGCTTTAGAGTTGTTTCGTGATTTCTATGTAGAGCTTCAATATGGTGGTTTTGAAAAACAAGATGTTTTGCAGCAAATAGACAATGTGTGATTAGATTCTAAACTTCCTGGTTTCAATTTTCAGTGTAAACATATGAAAAACATTTTAAACGTGTTGCTAAGAGTAAAAACAGGTGGTGACATAATGGAGAATTCAAAAATGTAGAAATGTAGAAACAATTCCGAATTCAACATTAAATGGCAGATACCAAAAAACATAATTTCTTTTAAAAAAAAAAATAATTATTGAGAAAACTATTACTTGAAAACCGCATAGGTGTACATATTTCCTGCAACAAACTCTATAAACTGATCAAATAAAATTTATGATTCCTTTTTATTCTCTTTTTGACATTGACCATGTAAACATGCTATAAAAAGCATTAACTTGCTGCTTTTATTTTACTTTTATTTCAAATCGACATTTTCCTCATGCTCAAACTTGAACATAAAAATACTTTTTACCAATAAATTTCTGACATTGTTCAAACAAACGTTTTTATTGATTAAAATGCAAACAAAATATTGAAAAAGTAATAGAATTTTTCAAATCTAAAAACAAATCCAAGTCCTTAGATAAAGTCATGAAAACGATCGTTGAAAAAGAGCAAAACAAGTTAAGAAAACAAAAGCTAAATTAAATTGCTGCGCTATTTGAAACCACCTGAGAACTGACACGTTGTCTCTTCTCCTACCCAATATCCCTCAACCACGTGCCTGACCTACCTCGTATCTTTTCCTTTTCGTTGTTGACTCAAGCAACTTTTTATATTTTCTCGTTCTTCTTAGCCCTCTCTTCCTCTTTTTTACATTATTTGATGTGTTTTGAAAACAACAAGTGGCACTTATAATGTATTAAAATATTTAATTTTATTTTATTTACAAACATAAATAATCATTAAATACTATGAAATATATATAAAATAATTAATTGGGGAAAAGCACTTTATTCCTATTTCTTAAAATGATGTTGTTTTACTTGGTTTTATGCAAGATTTTGCAATATCTCTTATAAAGAATTGCAAAGTGCCTAATAAAAAAAATATGAAGTAGACGGTTGAAAATATTTTAGAAAATAACAAATTCTCATCGTCCATTGCACTTGATATTCACTGACTATAAGCAGTGACATTTATAGCAAACCACCTTCAATATATCATTATATTGCAAGCCTTGTACTGATTCCACTTGAGCAGCCACGTTTCCATTATGTTGAGTTGTGACTACAATAAGCAACTACAAGTCACGTGACATCAAAGGCCTGATGTGGTGGATAAAAGTCATAAAGAGGCAAAATTGTTGATACAAAATAAATAAAAAAAAAACATGATCCTTGATACATAAAAATGAAAATAAAAAAAATAGAAAGAAAAAATAATAAAAACAGAAAAATCACTGCACTCTAGTGGAGAATAATAAAAAAAATAAAAATAAATAAAAATAAAAATAAAAAACACATTCTTGCAAGTTGTAAAAATTGACTTTTTTCTCTTTCTTTTATTTTTCTCTTTTCAATGACTGTGTTACTTTTTCCTGTTATTGAATTCATCTTGTAATCGCCTTCTTTTTATTGTCTCAGCAGCTGTAGTTGGAGTTTGAAGAAATAAAATAGAAAAAAAAATCCACTATATAAGTCCAATACTAGGAATTGAAGACTGTGCTCAATTTCTGCTTCAAAATTGTTATTATGAATTGGTTTTGCTATAGCAGAAAAAAGGATAATTTTTCTAATGTAACTCCAGTTTAACAAATTGCATTGTGTTTGAGTCAATCATAATAAAAATAAAGAGCAATAAAAAGTAATGGAGCTGCAGGTAATGATTTTGTCTCTTCCCCTTCCTCCTCTAAAGTAAAACTGGTTACTTCACCCCCTTCATGCCAAACACATATAAAGCAATCTTAACATAACTATGCATTAAATTGTGGAGTAAACTTCAATGGGAAATTCAATTAAAGGGCAAACAAAGTAAAGACGTAATATTAATTTTAGTTTTTTTAAAGAAATTAAGCAGTAAATTTTGATAATAGTCTCCTTTTTCCCAGTAGTTACAAATGGAAAATTCTGTAGTAACTAACTTACAACTAATATTGATGTATAAATTTAACTGAAAAGTAACTAAGTTAAATAATTTTTTTTAACTATCATTTGTTTAATGAAAAAATGTTACTTGTAACTATAGCTAATTATAACCGTTAATTTTTTTCAACAAAAGTAGTTTTATTCATTTAAAATCGATTTTCACAGATTTTCGTCGAACAAGTAATCTTTCCTTTGTTTTATAAGAGCAATTTGTGAAATCAAAAAGATTTATTACTTACTTTTTTTACTATCAACTTAAAGATAAAATACAAGTTAATTAAATTTCACATTAACAACCTCTTTAAAAAATAGAAAAAGTAGGCTTAATTGTTTTAAAAACAGGGGGTCTAAACTTTTTTTTTCTTAATTAAGAAAACAAGTTAGGGAATCAATGTGAGGTTAAATAACATTTGATATTTTTTTATTTTTAAATTAAATGAAAATAAATGTTCCAATTTCCTCGCCTCATCTTAATCAATCTGTGATCTCAGACTTAGTAGGTTCCAAAGTTTTCTAAGAGGATAGTGAATTGCTCGAGTCTCTGAGAATTACTGCAGGATTCCACAATATTTAGCAGACCGAGAATTCCAAATTGGTCAATGTCAAGGAAATTAAATAGATAATTGGCCAGTTACCTAAACCCCATCTCTTTTTTCAGTACTGCCAGCAGAAATTACTATTCTCCACACTGCTTTTTCTACCATTAATGTCAATGAAAATTCAAATTCACAACTTACAGCACACACTACACCCACTTGCATATTATTTCATCCAATTATTAACTTACAATGCTCATATCACCTCTTAATCATAATTGATAGCAGCTTTAAACTAAATTTGTCAAATTTTAATTAAATGAATAAACAATTTTATTTTAATTTATGTATAAATATAATTTATATATCAATTTTATGCTATATTCAACACACTTTAGTGATTTTATTTTCAACTTTTTCAATCTGTACATTAAATTTTTACAAATTATAAGTATATTTTATTCCAACCTAGAATTTAATTCGATACATAACGATGCCAAATTTATACCTTGAAAAATAATATCATGCCTTACTTTTACGCATTGCAAAGCACTCTTTCCTCCCATATCCTGTAGAGCAAGAGATCTAAAACAGCACCCTAAGTAGCTTTTTATTCCTATCTGTTTTTCTCCACCAACAATGCTTCAATTTCATATCATCTCGTTTCATCTCGTGTATTGTCGTTCTGAAAAAACATCTAAACCCTTCACAATTTCACACTCATCACTCAATTATTCAAATAATTATGACCAATAAGACTTCTATATATATATATATATAACCTCATAAACGTCACACATCCAATTACCTATTCAATTCAGTTCAATGAACCCCTCTTACACTTTCCTTAACACCCTTTTTAAAATTAAAAAGTAATAAATTTTTACAACCCTATTTTATACCTCCCCCTTTCCCTTTTATTACAACACCGTAACTTCTTTGAAACCTTAAAAAAAACTTATAAATATATAAACAAAAAAAACTATAAATTCCACCCATGCTGCACTGCACCATATCACACAGTATTACAAATAAATCCCAAATCCGACATCTTTATATAAATCCCAAATCCGACATCTTTATATAAATCCGGAGTGCATTGGACTTGTCCAATCTCATTCTCATCTTTACCTCCATGTTGTCCTCTTGAGGCACTCAAAAGATAGCAACGTGCAAATGTATTGATTCAGTCGACAACACCGTGTCACGTGTCCAAAACTCACGCGTTCCATCAATTGTCATCTCCCCTCCACAATTACTCAGAGATGTGAAAAATCCTTTTCCTTACTTCCTTCTCAAAAAAAACACCGCTACTTAACTGTAATAACCAGCACTGTTACATGTGCAATGTGCTAATAGTGCTACTTTTAACGATTAACCGCCAAATTTGAGTCACTAATTTCTTTTACCTTTAAAATTATCATCATTTAAAGACAAGCTTTATTTTTAAATTCATTTTAAAGTGGTGCATGCAACAATAAACCCAACAAACCCCCTCATCTTTTCTACTTTACCTCCTTTTCTTTAACAGGGCTCTAATTTTCTATTGATTCTCACTTTAAGCTAATCAAATAGTCCCGCATTAAATATTAGGCCTTAAAGGCTTAAACCCGTAGACTTATTTTCTTAAAGCACTCCAAAATATTAGGCTTAAACTCATCTAACAAAAAGCTAAGTGATTAAATACATTTCCCTTTTTCTCATGTATAAGATGATGAGGGACGCATCTTCTTTCCTTAATGTTCACATTCCCGTGACTGTCACATAACTTTTTTCTTTCTTTTTTGCTACAACCCCATGACAGAAGCAGGAAAATGGTTGGAGAAACAAGAGAAGAATGACTTTTCTTCTTAATAACTCAATAGACATGTAAAATTAAAGGAAAACAAGTAAAAGACAATAATTAGAAAATTTTTTTTCTTTTATTTCTAATTAAAAATGATAAAAGCAATTAGTGGTATTTAGGATTTTAATTTTATCTGTTTAAGTGCTTTAAAATGCAGAGAAAAATGCTTAAAGACAAAAAAATTAAAGGGTTTAAGTTTTTCTCCAAACATTTTTAAAAAAGGGCTTAGACAAATATTTAAATAAATGATGCTTGGCTAAGCATGGAGTTTGTAACAAAGAATAGGTTAGATTTGCATAAATTACAAGTTGGCTTTTTCATTTCTTTTAAATGATATATATACACATATATATAAATATTAAGCTTTTGTATATTTTTTACTAACAAATATTTAAGAGACGGGGCTAATGAGTGTTAATCCAAGTCTCATAGAACCTGTCTTTTCTACTTACAAGTGAAAAATGACACAAACAAAACATAATGATTATTTATGAAGTTGGTCGATTTAATTTTAATAATGAGTTGGAACATCTTGAAAATGTGTCCTAAACATAAAATAAAATGAGTTCCGACGCTTCAATGTCATCAGAATTATTGTCGAGTCGAACAAAACATGTCATAAGTTACTTTAGATCAAACTATCGAAGATAGCATAATTCAATTGCTATTTACATGTGATAATCAATTTTGTATAAACTGATTAATACATAAGTTATTATACAAACCCTTAACAGCAATTTCAATTTTTTTTAAAAATATGAAAATTATTTATTTATTTTTTTTATTTTTTATTTTATATTTTATATTAAGAAAATTGTTCCACCTTTCAATAATGCGAACATTGACACTTGTGTGTAGGTTGGCGCCCCAATTTGCCTCCTTGACAAGAAAAAGCTAAGGTACCACTATCTGTCTACCTGTTTTAAAGCCACATGTCGCCGCGGGGTTAAATTTATGAATAGCATAAATATTAATGTCTACCAAACCAATGTCTACTCAACTAACCCCCCTCATCAGGCTGCTCATCCACTGTTCATGTCTGGATTGAGAGCAAGGTTGTGGCACAATCAACTCGCAAAATAGCAGTCACTTTAGTACAACAGAAAATTTGCCCCTTGTAACTAGTCACTTACCTTCTCCTTAACCTCTTGTGCGAATTTGTGTTTAGTGAAAAAATCCCGTTTAAGAGGTGCTGTGTTTTAAGCAGTAAATAACAATCAGGATCTCACCACGTGACTAATTCATCATGTGTTTGTTATGACAACCGTTTATAAATTAAAATCTTTCATTTAAAACTTAACTTGGTAGATCAGAGATTGGTTTAAATAAATATTTGTCTTACCTGTGCGCTTGTAGGTAACGCTAGTTCTATGATCCACTCCACGCCAACATCGCTTGCCAAATGATTTGCCGCGTTTGCTGTTGGTCGAGTCGTTCCCTCATCTCACTTGGCGCCAAGCTCTCTAGCGGTCGCTTTGAGTACTAAAGCTATTCACAATTGACGTCACACATCAATAACTTGCTTGCTATTATCTCATACATTGTATCTCCCAACTTGAATCACATATAGTACAGAAACTAATACATGTTTGTTTATTTAAACACTTAGATAAAAATAAAAGTAAAAAAAACTCATGTAGGAGTGAACTTTTTTTTTGTTAAATAATGTCGTTTTTATCTAAAATGGCGTACACAGCGAGCGGTTAGGTTGGATGAAAACATGCATTTATTTCTATGGTAACCGCCAGTGTTTACGAAGTACGACTACGTGGCAAAGAGTGTTATCTCATCCGTGGTTTCACTACTTCTTAGTCAAGCATCCTGCACGTCTTTGAACGTGAGTAACGTGGCTGAATTCTTACTGGATCACGCACAATTCGCTCGTGTATTCAAAACGGAAGCATATATTTTCACCGTTTTCCTATCTTTTTCAATCGAATTTTTGTATGGTTTTTGTAGTCACCTAATCTAAGATTGGCTGTGTGGGCGATGAAATTTCATACAAAAGCAAGGATACAAATTTATCCTCAATCAGATAACAAAAAAGGACGTCTCGAGGTACGGGATGACAAAGTGAAATGGTCATGGGATGAATACAAACCCTCACATTATACTTTAGACTAGGTTCAAATAAACATTGGACGGATAAGGAGATATGTTTGGTATATATATGTATATAAATTAAGTTAAATCAAAGTCTTTGGCCATTATGAATTATTTAGCGATTCTAAATTTAACTGAAATGAAATCGTTTGTAGATGGAATGATAAACAGATACAGTCACATGAGAGTATGAGATTTAATGAATCTAAATAAAGCCAAGGTATATACATTTTTTCATACTTTGTCTACTTTTCACTATTGAATAGACTGATGATAAATGATTTGTGTTTAGTTATATTCTGAGGCCTGGACTCAATTGATAGTTGGAACCCCCTTTGATCAAAATAAATTATTTTTGACTTTTAAATCAACTGAGAATTTATTACAAATTTTTAATTTTTTTAATTTATTTGAATTAAATTTAAATTTTTTTAAATATATTTTCAATTTATTATAAATATTTTATTTTTCAGAATTTACTTAATATGTTTTAGATTTTTTGAAATGTTTTTGAGTTTTTATTTCATATTTTTTAAGTAATTCAGCTTTATATTTGATATTTATTAATCTCATTATGGTACATCACAAAAACCGCTTTGTAAATATTTAAATAAATATTAAAAACTTAAAGTGAAAACAATAAACTTAAACTTTATTTGCTTTTATTTCAATATCTCGTACATGTATACAAACTGATTTAACAGAGCGTGAAAGCGGACTGTATTTATTATTTAAATCTTTTCAAACGTGTTCAAGTATTAAATTATTTAAGGTATTACATTAACTGATAAATTGCCAGATTAATCTATGAGATGCTATTTAACAGTTTAATAGAGAGTGAATAAAGCATGCATAATTAAAATGCATTAATCATATTTAATGTCGAAATTTACATGAGTTTATTTATTTATTTATTTATTTTATTTTATTTTTATATTTATACACATTTTCGAAATTTTTTTTGATGTTTTAAGATTGTTCGTATGTAAACAATCCACTGGATCTAGCAGAAACAAATTCTTAAAATTTAAATTGACAGTTTATTTGATTTGCAATGTCAAACGTTTGATTTTTAAACTGAATCAAAATGCAATTTGTTGTTTTTATTCTGCAGATGGAAAGTGATCACAGCAACACGTTTATGACAGACAATACAAGCAATTTACCAATATTGCAATTTGTTGCTATTTTCAGGGGTTACTCTCTGGGAGTGGGCAATTCCCCGCGTGCATTTTCACTTCATCTATTAATTCGATCAATATTTTATCTATCCTAGCTTTTATTTCCTTTTTTTTTATTTATTAATTTCAGGGTGTGTTGGATCCTGGGTAAAAAAAAAAATGCTACATTACGAAGAATTTGGAGAAGCACTCAATTCACTTTAAAGGAATGTAAAAGACAGCTGAAATTTAAGCATATCGAATGCAATTATTTAATGAAATTGTAAGAAAATTTTGAAGAAAATAGGCATTTTTTAAATTAAACTTTATATATTTTTTAAAAATTTTTATTACTTGTTTATGTGATATACTTTACATTTTTTTTCTTTTTATTTTCAATTTGTAGATATGTAGAGGATATGTGGATGACCCTAGGAATACAGATAATGCGTTGATGGAAACGATAACAGTGAATTTCCATGACGGAACTGGGGATTCTGTAGCGAAATTTCCACTGAGGGCTAGCTATGAGGCTGTTGATGAGTTCGAGTTTACCGTTGTATATGCTACTCTTGTTGACTTGTTCGTAGCTGTTTCTAAATATTAGAAAGCCCATTGATTAGGCCAGGGGCGGACCACGCAGTAAGTGGGGTAAGCAACGCATGGAGGCACCTTCATCACAGAGGAGAGGAGGAGCAAAAAATAGAAAAGGTTCTCTAGGATTGCGAAATGGGGCGCTGTTTTGGCTTTTGCATGGGCGCCCCAAGGTAAGACTTTAAAAATGAATAAAGCTGTTGATATACTGTTTTATATTGAAATTTCGATATTTAAAAATCATGTATAATAAATATAAGAAAAGTTTTTTTTTTATAATATAAAATTTATATTTTTAAACAGTATTTACAGTATATACGATTTTTATGAGTATGTGCTGGTTGAAAACACTTTAAACAAGTGCTTAGCTCAACCCAATTGGTCAATATAGATATTAAACGCAAACTCTAAAGGGTAAAAGTTCATCAGAAATCATATAATTACTGATAGTGGTTGCACAGATGTCGTTGAAAACAATCTAAATTGCATTAATACTTAAGTTTTACAAATTGCTAATCCCTAAATCCCACAAGTGCGGAAATGGTTTCTGATTAGCCTCAAAGGACAACCATTGATAGATGCCTCGAGTGTCAGGAAAAGGAGGAATCGAATCTATAAAAATGATTCATGTGTCCATCTCTCTAAAGAAGGGTAATTGGTGACTGAGGTAACACGAAAGAACACTTTGCCGAGCCCTCTATTTACTTGGTTGAGAAACAAGAAGACCGCCATAGCAATCCATGATGGCGGCGACTGGGCGTGTTTAGTGAGCAATTTTGCTCGACATCTTCGTGTTTTTTTTCTTTTTGCATTGATTTGTGCAGGTGTTTGCCGGTTTTTATCTTTTCTTTTGCTCGTTTTTCATGCGAACTGCAGATGGGTATAGGTTTCTTTTCTTTCCTCGTTAATGTAAATATAGGATTGTCAGCCGTTGAGATAAAAAAAGAAAGTTATCTCTTGTTTCATGTTTTTTAACTTTTGTTGAGTATTTTTTTTATTTTTTACTCAGTCCAACTTTGTCGTATATCACGTTTGAGTATCATCTCCATCTGGGATAAAAAAAAAAACACTTTTATGCCCATATTTTTTGATGCATTGTTTTGCTGTTGTGTTTTCTATCTCTTTTTTCTTTTGTTTCCTTTTTTCTTTTTTATTTATTTATTTGTAGGTTAAAGCTACAAAGTTTTATATTTTGATGTAAGGTATAAGATCAGCAAGAAAGTGTTCTTTCTTTGCAACTTCAGTCACTGTGACATAAGTAATATTACTTAGCCATATAAAAAATGATTTGTTGTAATTCTGATAACAGAAAATGATGTTAAAGTACACTCATGTCTTGTCTGCTTATCAAGAATGTTAGATAAAAAGTAAATAAATGAAGACATTGAATGTGGAATCATTTAAGTATCATTTTCAACTTCCATACATTATCAAGAACACATATTTCTGATGTTAAAGAGTGTATGAATATCAATTTATACAGCATAATTTGTTTGTACATGTTTTTAAGCTTTCAAAAATATGCATACATAACCTGAGATCAATGTTAAGTATCGATTTAAAATTTCGTGGAAAGTGTTGACGTCATACAAAAATAAATTAACTTTTTTGTTGACATTAGATCATTTGTTTGCAATGTATAAATTGAAGTAAAAATAAAAGATTTATTTCCATATTTAAAACGATTTCTTATACAAACAGTTAAGCAAACGACAATTTATATTTAAATGTTGCTCAAATAATATTATTTGAAAATTGCTGTTAGTTTGTTTCATGCACTAAAAACACGATTAATGGATTACGTATTTTGAAAACATTTTTTATATCTAAGCTAACAATATGTCTATTTTTAAAGCAAATTTTATGACATTGAAGTGAAGAAAACTTTATAAAAAAAAAACAAAAAAAAACTGCTGGAGAGAGCAAAAAAATTAATATAAAATACTGTAGACTTTTCTCTAGAAAAACAGGGTGCTAGGCAATTGCCATCCATCTAACACTAGTATCCCTAAAGGCCAAAGATAGCATTTGGCATTTTTAAGACATTGATCTCGCTGATGTATTCCAAATGGTTTAAAGAAGTAAAAAAAAGTCCATAGATCCCAAAGCAGCCACTTGGCGCGTCACGGTCGACAAACGGATGAGAAAAAGGAGCTGAGCAGTTGCGAGTAAAAGAACATTCAGTTGGACCGGAAAGACATGAAGTCACTAGAGTGGCCCCTGGGGTGTCTCGTGTGAACACAGTGTTCTACTTGTGAGAGAAAAGAAAAAGGACAAACCCATGAATACCAGATGATATTACCTCCTCGTTCTCCAGTCAAAAAGCAAAGAAGTTTGCATCATTCACTTGACACTATATAGCATGTCTGAACTGAACGAAAAGTCTCTGGCCTGTTTGAAATTGCTATTTTAAAATGAATGATTTCAAAATAAAGCATTAAAAGTCAACGTAAACACGAAAGAAAAAAGTCTCAAAAGAACTTCAAATACAAGATTTTATAAATCAAAACAGCATAAAAGAAAAAAGAAAATCTGAAGGACACAAATTCTTTTATAATTTAGTATCCTCTCCTTACCACACGATGGCGTTTGTCATCTCAAGTGGTTTGTTGATATTTTCCTCAACTCTCAGGGGATTGTGAGGAAAAGAGTTTTTGGCAGACATCCAGGGCAAGCAACCTGTCTTTCAACAAGAGCGTTTGGTTCCTCTTCAAAGCGTTCTTATTTAATTGGTATTACCTCTCCATCCCTTCTAACACATTCACACACCTTCTCTTCTTCTTTTTTTCTCTGGGGAGAGAAGAGATGCTAAAGAGTTAAGAGTTTCTTTAAACTTCCTTTAGGGACAATTATTTTGCAAACGCGTGCATCCTTTCATTACATAGGCGTGTCCGTCATTGGAGAGCACTGTCAAAGGCAGAAGCCATAAGAAAAGAAGGCACGTTAATTAAAACGACGGTAGGCGTGCTTGCATTTCTTGGCGTTTATTAGTTGCCGATACAATGACTCAATGTCACTCCTTTTCTCTTGACGTGAATGCAATTTGTGATAATACCTTACATTTTAAATTGAAAGAAAAAAACGTTAAAAGACTGAACCGTGTTTATTTAATTTATTATAATAAGTTATTGTATTAATTTATTAGATAATATATTGGTGGATTAAAGCTGAAATTTTTGTTGATATTTAACTATTTTCTTTTATTCATCCGTTAGCATGCTTGTTCTGGGTATTTACATACAAAGCAATGTGGTGTTCGTTCGTCTATTATCCTAAAGAGGCAGCAAGGCGAAGTGAATTTAAGTTGGTCGAAAACACCCCTTTTAACTCTTCAAATAAAAGTAATGTTTTCCTTTTATTATTCTGCCTTTGGAGTTTTCTCAATCCCATTCCTAGTCTTAATGTTGACTTGTGCACTCTACTAGAACTTTCATCCTTTCTGATTGCTTACTTAATACAAGTGCGTTGGCACAGGAATAAGCTAAATATCGTCTCAGGCAAAGTCTAATCGGACGAAATGACTCCCAGTGGAGAAAAGAAAAGAAGGGCAGAGAAAGAATGGTGCATCCAATTAAGCCCAGGTGGAACTAGGTAAAGGCCAGACACCACCCGTCGACTTTTATGCCAAAGTGTCTCAAGTTACTGTGGCAGTAAAAAGGAAATTGAAAATAAATGGCTTAACTTGACTCTGATCCCCTTTTATGTTGACCCCGAGTCAAGAGGCTGTCATTCACTTGGTCCT
The DNA here is from genome assembly GCA_034687075.1 of Geophilus carpophagus. NCBI lineage: Eukaryota > Metazoa > Arthropoda > Chilopoda > Geophilomorpha > Geophilidae > Geophilus > Geophilus carpophagus. The sequence continues at coordinate 8,314 of JAQFZN010000874.1, read as the reverse complement.
GGTCACTAAGGGCGTCACCTGTAATAGCATCGTGTCTTTTTGAGAAACACTTAAGGGTTGATCGAGAAAATAAAGGAAATGCAATTTACTTTCTTTTCAAACTTCTTTTTGCAAATTACTGTAAACTCATCTGATAGTAGAATCAAACAAGTCAGTCATTAAAGGTGTAAAGGAAAAAAATTACCTTGATCTAACTGACAAGAAAAAACAAAATGCAGCTGCAGATGGCGCAAACTACGTGCGAGGGCAAAGATAGAGAGAGGGAAAGTGTCATGTGCGACTGATTTGTTATTCACAGCATCAGATTGCGTTGACAATGCGCTTTGAATAAATAATAAAGCAAAAGTGGAATATGCTTTGCTTCTCAAAATACAACTGCTGAATCATTTTATGGGTAAAAAAAATGAAGTTAATTATAAATTTAAATATTCAAGTTGAGGTGTGATAGCAAAGTAATTTTTCTGTCATTATATTTATTTAAGTTCCTTTGTGTAACTTTGATAGAAAAATAAATATCTAGTTCAGTGTTTCTGCTTTTTGACGCAAGCAAGCTGCAATCTTGTTTATTATCCTCACGTACAGCGTTAGTAAGCTGAGAGTGGCTACTGTTGTGTGCTCTTCTTTATTTGGTCTTAATTTATTGGTACTTTATATCGATGAATGGTCCTATTTTGTCTGCACGTGTACTTGTCTTTTGTCTCTGGAGAGTTTCAAAACCTTTCTCTTTTGCACAACTGCCGGAGATTTCAAATTTTCAAAGTCCCTTTTCTAAAAATGGAAAGTGTATAATTTAACTTGTGTAATGATGCTATATTTTACATTTTATGTTCTTTTTTTATTTTTATTTTTATTTTTATTTTTATTTTTAACTGTTGGTTTAGAAGTTTTTAGTAATTAATCATTGTTTTTTTTTGTTTAAAAATTAGATTAAGGAAAGTATTGAAGTTTATAATAATATAAAAGTGTGCAGTATAAATCTGTCAAGAGGATACAAGTTGAGTTGCCTCTGGAAATGGATTAATTGATTGAATTTAAACCCGAATAAGAATTTAACTTATCTAATCAACGAATTTAACCTTATTATTGATTCCTAAGTACTTTTCATCTACACTCTAACACTAACGAAGTTAATTTGATTAACCAAAAAAATTGTGTCTATTTTTAAATAATTGATAATAAAACCTTAAAATTATTATTTCTTAGACAAAAAGCTTTAATTTTCTATTTTCTTTTGGAATATTTCTAACGTAGAGAGATCGATTTTCATCTTAATATAAGTATTATTTCAGTTTCATTTTAACTCAAGCATCAAGGGTACAACAAACAAATGAAAATTCCACAAGCAATTGTTAAAAGAAAAAAATTGAAAATAATAAAAGAAATTGAAAAAAATGAGGGTTTATTACAATGTACGAATGAGGCTTTTCAATTTCAAGTCAAGCAAATATTCCATTGCATTTTTAAATCAATTGAACCAATTAGTAATGTAAAAGTTCAGAATTTTCAATCAATTGAAATTATAAAAAAATCAATCAGGAAAGAAGAGGCTCACAAAACGAAGTAATGTAAGCTAGAAACATAGAAAAAACAATCCTTCACATCATCTCTTTCCTTTTCAAGCCCCGTGCTCAGAACGCTTCCTCTTTAACCAATATAAAAAGAAGTTCGTGCTGCAGCTTTGTATCGGTTTATTTATTCAAGCTCATATTATGCAGTAAGTTAAACCGTTAAACTGAGTTCGCATTTCAATTCTTAAGTTCGTATTAAATTCCAAAAGAATAAAGATCAAAGTTTTGCTACGCTTTTGAATATCACAGAAAGTTCTCCATTTTTTAGAAGGAGATGGTGAAAAAAAGATTTTTTTGTAATATAATAGCTACTTGATTACTTTTTCTCCAACTCATCCCTTTCTATAGATTTTAAAGCAGCGTTTTAAATTTCATGTAAAGTTTCTTGACTGTGATTGGTTACTGGTTATGGTTATGCGCTTTTTTGATATAGTAGAAATTATGTGATAATTATCGAAAAAAAAAAGATGGAATTTAAGACGAGAAGGATTAGTTTACTAATTAAATTTAGCATAGGAAATTAAAATAGTTTAAAAAATTTATTCGCTTAAAACGATAAAAAAAAGTACTGTGAAGTTGAAACGTGTGATTACAAGTTTAAATGTAAGTATAATAAAAAGTTTATAAAAATAATGAGAAAGAGAAACGTTTTTTGTTTTAAATTACATGTTATTTGAAAGAAAATATCAACATAGCTTACATAAAGTGCAATTGCAAGCAATAAAATGTGAAATAGTACAGGCAAAATGGCCATCTGGTGAAAAGAAAATGTGCATATTTTCCTCTTTCATTCTTTTTGAAAGCAAACAATTTTATGCTCAGCAATTGAATTGAAAATTCTAACTAACAAACTACAGCTATGAATTTTAAAACTTAAGTTTACATTTCTAAGTAAATTTTTCTACATTTGCAAGACAAAAATTGGGAAAGAATGAAATTAAACATCATTTGTTCCTTAATGAGATTGTTTCTTGTGGTTGAAAGAGGTCACAAGTGGTGATACTGGGGCGGGAAGCGACATCTCTCGCCAATTTTCTCATTAGCTTATGAGAGCACCATGTGGTGACCCCCTTAGAGCGATGGCGACACTCACCACAAGCTTCCTTATTAAAGCAACTTATTAATGCAACAGCTTAACTTGTTCATTTTACTTCATTTTACTAATGGAATGACTACCTAATTGTTATGGGACATAAAGTTCTTAATAAATAATTTATTTGTAACTATAACTGTATGATTTAATAAAGTTAGTCAACAAAGGAAAAATGGAAAACATCATTTAAAGTTTATGGACAAAATCTCATTTACTTAATTTTGGTTTGTTCTGTTCTGCTGCAACTATATTATGCAATTTAATGAGTAATGAGCTGGAGGAATTTGGAATTTAATGTGTATGACTTCTTGACAAAAGAATTCTTTTTCTATTTTGTGGTTTTGTAATGAATTGTAAAGATATTAAGAGGCTACTGTAGCAAAATAATTAAATTTAGTTTAGATATAATTTGCAATGCACTCAAGGTAAGTGTTCCATATAGAAATTAAAATTCTTGAGTTAATTAAATTTTACCACATAAATCAAAAGTAACATTATACTTTAACAACTTCATGCGTGTTGAGTATAGTTTATTCTTTTGCTAACATCTTTCATGACCAGCGCTATACGATTATTAAGATAAACGTTTCTTAATTTCAACACTAGATCTCACTATTTGTCAAAAATGGCGCTCTGCGAAGTTCAAACATAATTTTGAGAAACGAAATTGTATTTGCTTCAGTTCTATGAAAATATGATATATTCAGTGTATAAATAAGTATCTTATTTTTACGTTGCAATGATAAAATAATGAGAAAATTAACATTATCATAAAAATTCTCAAATGATCATTAAAAGCATTATTGTTATTAATTTCTTTTGCAGATTCCGGAGTAAATATATAATTAAAGCACAGCCGTATACCTAAGAAATCAACTACCAAATTATGTCTTTTAACCCAAACGTGAAACTGAAAGGTGAGAAAAATAATAAATAAATAAATATTTCATTGTTTTAATAAATTTGTCCACCGAATTACGTATCTGCATTTTTCCATTTTATAGTTGATGAGTTGTTTTTGAAATGGTTTAGTAGTCCAGATATACATGATGCTATTCATTCCGATCTTCGCCAAATTATTGATGGCAATTTTGATGGCCGAATGGCTCAGATGTCTTCGGGTTCACCAGGTACGCACAAAGAATATAAAATATAATATTAATGAGTAGGTACAAATGTATAACCAATGAATTCATATACGGATTGAAATATTAAGTAGTAAAGATCATTATATCTTAATTATGAGGTCGTTCACATTCTCCACGAACGTCCAGTCCGACTTCTCCTTCAACACTTCCATGTTCTCCAAGAGCAAATCAAGGGGGTAATCCAAGCAGCTCAAACCCAAGGAAGAAAAGCCCAAGGACAAGACACACTAAATCTTCTCTTTGTACTCCAAAAATGCCACCATTAATAATTGAGGTATTAAAAAAATTAATTTAGCATTTAATCACTTTTTAATTAATAATAAGTGAAATTAATTTTTTTTTTCATTGTAAAGATGTAATATTTACAAATAATTATTTTTTAATACTATAATTATAATTATAAATACATTTTACCCTTAAAGCAATATATATTACTTATAATTTTGGTTACTAGATGGCGGTACTAGTCTTTGACTATTGTCCTTTTCAAAATATCAACTTTTCTATAAAGGAACTAACATATTCATGAAATATTAAATTTTATAATCTTTTTACCATATATTTATTCATTAAATTACATATTTATTTTCAATATGTCATGTGTGTTATGAGTTTAGACATTTTTTAAATCTGCGTTCTATTTTTATATATATATACTTGGTCAAAGTTAAATGCTTTTTATTTAATCCTTTTATCACATTTACAAACAAAGGTTAATTTTGTAAATAATATTTTATTTATATTTTTCAATATGGGAGAAATTAAGGGATGTCTGCTTTAGTTTTCTTAAAACCATTACCATGTACGAACAAAGAAGATAAAAGCAAACAAAATTTCACCTTTGACGTTTAAACGTTAGTGTTATATTTCTTTTATTAATTAAAATAACAAATGTATAATTCTTCTGGCAAGGCAATGCCCAATACAAAATTAATTAAAACTAAAATAAAAAACTATATAATAAAAATTTAACAACTTTTACTACAACTAACCTCTCCTTTTCTCGAAAATTCTTCTCATCTCAACCTTTAGGTGTAGTAATGCCTTGACTTAGGGGGATGCTGTGTAACCATAGCAACCGAAACACATGTCTTCGGGTTGGGAGGGTAGTGAGGGAAGCCACAGCTACTCTCCCCTTTCAGCTATTGGGATTTCAGGCCTTGAGCAAGGTCATTCAGAGAGGATCATGGGATTATGGCGGGAAAAACTGACCACTCATCGCAGGTTACATGAAAACAACACTATTGTTTGTATCACTATCAGCTCATTGAATCAACCACAGGGCTTGTGCGTTAGAAACTATGGTGTCTTCCATGTTCTCATATAGGTTTTGACACAGCATTTCCCCCTATTTGGGAGACCAACCGATTTTTCAAGTGGAGGTAGGTCAGGTTGGGGAAAAAGTAGGCACAACGAGAACGTTGCCTTTGGATGGGGAGTAGCACAACCTTGGCTTTAACTGAATTTGGCATTAAGCAGCTGGCAGGACAAGATACTAGGTTAAAACGAAAGGCAGTGCAGCTGTTGTATGCATTCATTTTTCCTGTAAAGTGGGTTTCATTCATGTGGTTATTTTCAGGATTTGTATATATTTTTTAGATAATTTTTTTTACCAAGATATAATGTTTTGATATTGTTATATTAGTCTGTATAACATTAAGATGGTGTTGTGTATGATTTTTATGCCAGCTTTTTTACTCTGGCAAGTTCTTTGATCTCGCGCCAAGGTTTTCTAACCCAAGTGTGTAAAACAAGACACAGCTGCTAGAACCTTATATGGGGAAAGACGCATTTAGAATTCCCGTGTGCACAAGCCAGTACCTGCGACTTCCTCAGACATTGATTGAAGCAATTTTACACAGCTCCTTTAAACGAGTGAGTGAGTTAGACAATTTAAAAAAAGAAACAAATTTTAATTATGTGCTGATAACAACTTTTTTTTATCAACATCGATTATGATTGGTTCGTGAAATTTTATATTTTTATGTGTTATAATTATCTGCATTTGATTGAAATTTAATGCTCTTGTCCGTCTTAAAACATAGAGCGAGTGTCAGGGGTCATTGAATTGGATTATGAGTCTTCGAGTACACTCGCGAGATGCTGTCCCCTGTCGCCTCGTTGTGAACTCGGTGACACCTTATAGGGCAGCTATCGTGGACATTCGACGCCGCCGCACAGTTCACTGTGTCGACACTTTGCCCTGTCTTGTGCTAAATCCAAATCCACTGGCTAAGGGATCTGGGCAAGTAGATTGCCGTGCCGTGCACTACGGTATATGTGTCCCAGTTATTTTGCAATTCAACCCGATCAACCTACTGACCACACCTGCGATACTTGGAACTGACCTCCATCTACTCGTCAATCAATTTGTTGCAGCAGATCGAGCATCAAGGCAAAAAGAATCTATGTTGACTTTAGCTTCATCAGCAGTCTCGACTGTCGCTTCTCCAGCCTCTTCTTCCATGCCTCAATCCACTGTCAGACCTCTTGCTGCTTCATCCATCTTGAGTACGGTTGAGAAGTTTGAAAGGAAATCTATTCAAGCTAATTCTCGTGGAAAAGTTGTTCAGTTGTCAAAACCTAAGAGGGATTTTGAAATGTCCTGTACTCGAACTTTAGATTCAGTTAAAGAACCTATTAAGAGTGCTAAATCACTGCCAGTATCTGATTTTAAGCAATTAGTAATTACATCACCACCTGTGGTTTCTTCTAACTCGTCGAACAGTAAATATGATAGCTGCATGTGGCCAAGTTTTAAACGTTCTACATCTAATTTGAAAGAAACAAAAGTTTCAGAAAAGAATGAAGTAGTGGAAAAGGGGACTGTAAGTACTTTAAGTGGAATTGATGGTGATGGGATAGAGAAAAGTAAGAGGAAAGTTGAGCATGATGGTGGTTCTGAAAAAAAGAAAAATGTGAGGAAAGTTAAGATTAGTGAGAAGAAAAACATATCTGAGAAAATTGAAACATCAGCTGCAACGGAAATGAGAAATGGGATGATGAAAAAGGAAGAAAAGAAATTGAATGTTGTTGTAAAAAGTGATAGAAGTGGGAAAATACGAAATACAACAACATTAGAAGAGGAATTGGACAAAATGATAGCTGTTAGTAATGAGATTCATGCTGTGAGTGAAGCTTTGCCTGTTGCCAACTGTGGAGTTGATTCGGGAATTGGAAGTGAGGAGTCACCGCCATCGCCATCTCCGTTGAAAGAAGAGGAATTCAAGTCAGGCAATAATAAATATTTTGAACAACGTATTTCATCTCCTGTTGATTTTGCTAAAACACGAATTCACCGTTCCATGGGGCAAACAGTAATAGAAACGAAATTTCGTTTTGAAAATGGCCAAATTCAAAATTCATGTAGGGACAAATGGAGACAGGAATGGTTACCGTCTCATACCAGCTTGATTTCAGCAGCTACTAGTGGAGATTCAGCTATGGAAGCAAATTTGGTTCAAGCTGCTGTAGATGCACTGAAAAGAGATGGCAGACTTCAAAGGATGAATCAAAAAAAAGCATCATCACCTGAACCAACAATTCCTCATCCTAAATTAACTGTTACTCAAAAACAACACATTAAAGAAAGATCGTTATCTCCAACTGGCAGTAGTAGCCATGTTCCTGTACGTCCTTTTTTAACTAATGGTTCAGTAGCTGAAAGGGTTCTTATATTTGAACGATATCCTACAAGTATTGATAGAGATTTAAAGGACAAACCTGCTGCTAAACAGCCTGCTATTCATGCTAATTTAAATGAAGTGTTAACAAAGTCTCAGGTAAAAAATTTCATTCAAATTTATTATCTATCTTCTATAATATGAATAGAGAATAGTTTGTCATCGTTGTCATCGTTTATTATTTCAGCCAATCAGCTTCGTCGACCAAAGCACATCCGGTTGTACAAACATATGACGCATTTGGTCGACAAAGCTGATTAGCTGTATTTTTTGTGAATTGGATTGCATTTTAAAACTTTTTATACACGAATTCAATTGCAAAAATTAATTTTTGTGCGTCTTTTGCATTAAAAGTGAATTGGATTGCATTTTAAAACTTTTTGCCAAAGAATTCAAATTAGGGATGGGCCGAATACTAAATTTGCCGAATACCGAATATAGCACCAAATATTAATCTCATTGAATACCGAATACCGAATATTTAAATTTGCCGAATACTGTGCCGAATACCTGAATATCAACTGGGGAGGGGAGTGGAGATTTTGTGACAAATTGTGACGGGGGAGGGGGAGGAGTTATCAAAAATAGCAAAAATTAGTATGATGTCATCTATGGACAGGCCCCTGAGTATTTCAAATCCAGAGTTAAAAGGGGGACTCCCCCAATGGGGGAAGGGGTTGCTTGTGTTGTATTAATATGTATATCTTTATTGTTAGTTTTAATATCATTATGTGTTTAGTCTTTATTTAATATCATTATGTGTTTAGTCTTTATTTAATATCATTATGTGTTTAGTCTTTATTTAATATCATTATGTGTTTA
>JAQFZN010000873.1:0-21548 GCA_034687075.1 Geophilus carpophagus | reverse complement strand
ATCTAATTTCTAAATAAAGTAATAATTTTAGAAAGCTGAATTTAAATCAATGTGAATCAGTTTTTATCTATTGCTCACATGCATTGGATTTTAATTGGATTTTTCAAGAATGCAAAGTATTCCAGGCCTATTGTACTTGGATGAAATTATCTGGTAAATAAAATTGATATTTTGAATATTGCAGAAATTGCTCAACACAAAAGAATATTTTTTGGATATGACTTACTGGCCGACAAAAAAGGGTAAACTAACAACAAAAAAGGTGTTTGAAATGCCAATAAAATGTATAGAACGACTTAGAAATCTTTTGCAGGTCCAAAAAACCAACAAGAGAGGTTATCAAACAACAAAAGTAATTTAGGAAATGTATTTATTTTCAGTCACAACCTCACCTATCATTCATTAAGGGCGTTCAATCAAAAACAAAATGTCACTTTTCTGTCTTTTGTGAGCCAGAAATAAAGATTAAAATATCATAACTTTTAAAAGTCACTGGCTGAAAGTGTCCTTTCCAAAAGACACGGGTTGTGTGAGTTTTCTTCCTTTCAGAAGTCACTAAAAGGCTGCACCAGTCACGATGCAACAATCAAAATGGCAACTTGTCATTTTAAGTTGTAATCTGTTTTCAAGATAGTCCAGTATCTATTACTTTAAAAAACTCCCTTTTAACTTTAAGTGAAATAGCAATAATTTTCTTGCCAATGTACTGTCATGGTAAATTTTTACTAAATACAAAATTCTGCATTAGATATGTCACTCAATTCAAGAAAACTGTAGACATTAAAAGCAAAATTTTATTTAACATCTGTTCTTGAATTAAGTGGAACTGTCTCTGATTAGTGGTAGATACGTTATTCACTAATCAACATTGTTTTTGAGAGTCAAAGGTCAAAATTACTAAAAAATCTTTTTGTTTTAAGCAACTTTTGTTTCATGCTAAGAGAAAAAAAATGCATGCAATGATACAGCATTTTGTTTGAACCAGAATATAATTTCATGTTAAATGATTTCCACTGTAGGACCAAATGCCAAGACTTTATCCAACAAGAGCCAAAAATCCTAAACTCAGAATTTCAATTAGACAAATGATTTAATTATGTAATATTTAAATTTTAAAAAATACATTTATTTACATCAAAAACACTTTGAGAAAATTTTTATTCTTTAATGTTGTTGTACGTGTTTGTATCTTGGCCGCAAATCATTAAAAATCTGTTTTGAATCTGTTTGAAAATCTGAAAGTTTTTTTCTTGGCTTTGGCTAGAGCTGCATTGAAGACATAGGAGAGCCGCAGTTTGGCCAAGTATAAAATATAAGCTAAAAAACCAGATGCAAAACCATTTAGTCTAGAAGAAATCTATTGTTTTCAATGAATTTTATAAAGAATAATCATTGCTTTATAGAAATCTCTTTAGTTTGTCTGGCATACCGACCTTAAATTGTAATTACATAATACATTTTTTAAATTTAAATCTCTTTCAGTATATTTAGAATTGAGGTTTGCATTTCAATATTTATTACATAACCTTGTGAATAATTTATGAAAATAGATATGATCTTATATACTAGAAAATAGATAAATTTGTAATTTATACTTTAAATATATTTTTAAACCTCATATTGGCAAGAATCCAGTCAATATATTTTTAAAGAGCTAAACAATACTAAATTGAGATGTGACATCACAGCCCCATTATTTAATATGTAATCAAGCATCAGTTGTTGACAAGATTCCAACTTCTGTTTTATTACAGATTAATGCACACGTGGTGAGCAAACCATTTATGTCTACTTATTAGCAAACTGTTTCCTTTTAATGGACAGAACTTTTTCGCAGTAGCTGGTTCAATTTGATTAAGCCAAATTGTAAGTTGCTCGAGTTTAAATCTAATCTTACAGCAGATAATCTTTTTTTCACATAATAGAGTCCCAATTATTTGAAATTGGAGAATCAACTTGCACGGATTATCCACAAGTTGACTTTTTAATGCAAATGTCATCATCTAACCACATTACACCATTTGATGATGATGTAATTTTAGCATTGTTAATGTTTTTACACCAATACCTTGATGGCAGCCTGTTTTGCCTAAAATTTTATGACTGTCTCTTGCCTGACCACTGCATTTGAGTGTATTAGAGAGGCGAGGGGGACAAAGCATAATAGAAACTGACATAAAATCACAATTAAAGTATGATAAATCTTTATTTAACGCAGCCCTTTCTCGCAACATACTGTATGTTAGCTTAAAGCATGCCGCTGAAAAGTCAGCATCACACTGAAATCCCAACCTAGCCCAATGGCTGGTTGATCTGGCTTAGACTTAGCCCTATATGAACTGCAGAGGTCAGACTAGTTCAAGTACTTTCAGGGACCGGATTTGTCTGGGAGATCCACTGGCCTGTCCCAGGAAAGTAAGACTGCTTATCCCTTGGTCTATCATCCTAAATCCCAGAGAGGGTTCAGAGATGACCTTGTCCCTAGAGAGGTTCGCAAGACTCTGTCCTGTATACCAGAAGTTGTTCTCCAAGATGACGGCCTCAGAGGGAAACCCTCTGATTGGTTGTGACCCCATAGCCTCCACCTTGTGGTCCAAAAGACAGTCATAATTTAAACTCTTTGAAATAGGCAGAATAGGATTAGATGAAACAAACTGTATCCAACACTTTGCTATAAGACCAAGATAAGTTTCTGGAAAGTTGGCTGTAAAACAAAATGTTCTGAAATAAATCATTTACAGTATTAGCCATATGCTACAAAGACTGTTTTTCTTGATGTCATTGTAAAATTCCACTGACTATTTTAGCCATACAACAAAAATTTAGACCAAGCCAATAGAGTAATAGAAAAATTAAAAGAAGCAGATATAAAATATGATAACATCAAGAAGAGTAAACATCCAACAAATAAAAAAATTACCCAAAAACTAAAGGTCCTAAAAGATACAGAAAAACACAAGAAAGATGACAATGCTATTAAAAACATCATTAAAAATTTTACTGAAGCATTTTAAAACTTAATAACCTATATATAGATTATTCAAAAAGCAGTTAAAAACAAGTTCTAATAATGATCTTAAGGAGAAGATTAAAAAGGTCTTAAACAGTGATGTAAAGGAGACCAAAATAAGGTAATGACTGGATTAAATTCAGAGATGAAAAATTTTATCTGCTGTTACAAAATGTGTGGAATAAACCACACATTTTAGACAGACCCATATAGATCAGCTGTAAAGCAAGGCGTTGCTGTAAACATTTTCATTTTCATTTAGATTTGGCAGAGATTAGTACACTAGTTTTAAATTTATTACAGAACCCACTTAATTTTATGACTCAACTTCATTACGTTGCATTTTTTACCGAATACAAAAGTAGATTCAAAAATTATTAAAATAAACTCGATTTTACTTATAACATTTGACAAACCTTAATTTTACAAAACTGTTTTAAATAGTACACCCATCTAACTGGGTTCAAAATGGCTGTCAACAGAACAGGTTTAAACAGAAAACTCATTATCTCGTAAAACTAACACAAAACGATAATTTAAACGAAATTCTCAATTAAAGTTCTTTAAATGTTTGTGTTCACATTTTTTCAATGTACAATATCCTGTACCAAAAGTTAACTTAACTCAACTGTTAATTTTATGAGCAAGCATCTGATTGGCTAGTTTAGATCATGTGACCCATTTGAAATAATTCCCCCGTTTTGTTTACTACATTGCGATTCTCAACCAGACAACATTTAACTCGATCCGATCGAAATCAGTCTTGGTACAATTTTTATATAACTTTTTGTGATCAAACAGATTAAAAAAATTACAGCACAGCTCAGCCAAAAATATAAATAAGTATTAAATTATAAATCACTTTTATCCATTAACTTATTTGATTAATACGATAAAACATCCATAATGGCAGCCACACCTATATTGATCCTCTACCCATTCAATGTCCCCATTAACAAAAAAATTAACAAACAAAAAAAACTTACATAATATTTTAAATAAAAATATTTTCTGTTGATATAATAAATTAAATAATCGCATTTATAAATTGATAAATTTTTATTTTATAAATTTTTATTTTTATCTCGTTTCCTTTAACCGCATGTGTTTTATTAACTTACTGCTTAGATGGACCACTAGTGTGATCATTATTCCCTTGTGGTTCGCAATCCCCTTTACAGGCACTTCTTAATGTCATAGTTCTTGACATAGTTGATGTTATTTTAAATCACTTCAAATCGAGTTTCAACTTAATTCTTCGTTTCAACTTAATTCCACGTTTGAATCACTGTTTAGTGTTCACTCACGTACTCATCAACCGGCCGATTTTAAAGCGATAGATCTCGTTGTTTCGTCTATTCACTTACTAATATGTCATTTTACAAAATCACTGTTTATCTGAGTTGATTTTTTCCTGTAACTCACTGGTAAAGAGACTGAAAGATCGCGTCACCACTTCGAATCATGTACCACATTCATCGCTTATGCTTGCCTTTCTCAAAACCTACGTAGAAAAAAATGACGTCACATCATTCATGACATTCTCATATAGAAGGCCAGCACGATGCCATTTTTTATCGTCTTTTTTGTCAAGCACCATCTAGTGGTGTAATAATGCAGTGATTTGTTGTATAAAAAGGAAAATTGGCGTCTTAGTAAAGTCAAATATAAAATTTAATCACTAAAACGTCCTTTTTGTTACTTTTACTAGTGATGACTTTGTGATTTACTATTTCAATATGAATAAGTCACGAGTACCACATGGTTACTAAGTCGCCATGTTTGCTCACGTGGAGAGCTCAGCTTCCCTCTAGTAGCGAAATGTATAAATAAAACTATTTAGAGTTAAAATATTTTAGAATTTACTGAATAAAATAAATACAAATATATGCTCAAAACTTTCAATTATCCATCCTCCATCTTGTTACATCGTAACTATTTATAGAAATCAAAACCGGAAGTTTACTAATTAGTAATTCTGATAAGATTAGATTAAATTATCATATCTCTCCTTTAAATCATCAATTTTGTTTTTTATTTATCTTGCATTCAAATTATTTGTTTATTTTTTAAAAACTATTTTCAAATATAAAAGTTATTTATTTTTATCGTTTATAAACAAGCTTGCCATCTGGCGGCGTGTAATACAACCACGTGAAATGTGATCATCGTCTTCCCTCTTAAATATAATCGATCATACAAAACTAAACACATATCCAATTCTTTCGACATAATATATATCATTTTTCACAAAAACATACATTTTACTATGAAAAATGTATAACACGAAAATTACACATAAAATTACATAAAATTACAAAAATATAAATTATTCTTACCTTAATTGTTACGATAACGTAAACCACGAAGTGTCTAGACACGTTTTACGGTCAGGGAAATTCTAAGGCGGTGTACTATCAAATATCCTGTCTGCAGAGAGATGTCAACAGTGTGGTTAATTACTCATGTCATATAGTCCCAATTGCTGCCACTAGGTGTCCTGATAAACGCCTTGGTCATTGAATTCTGTGTAATCTGTGATTGGTGAATTATATTACTGCTTAGCAACCGTTGCTACAACAAACGTTAAATATCATTTTATATTTTGGAGTTGTAAAGTAAAATATTTTGTTCGGTATTAGCAAAAATGTCGTTCCGTGATCTGAGAAGTAAGTTTTTAAACTGTTTATTCATTTACCTATAATAAATATTTCAAAAATTTTCTAATTAAAAAAAATTCAATTTATTACAGATCTAACTGAAATGTTACGAGGATTAGGTTTCCCTAGATTAATATCCATGGAAAATTTTAGAAATCCTAATTTTCCACTTGTTGCTGAGATATTACAATGGCTTGCAAAACAGTATTATATCTTATGTTCAAATTCAAATTTGAATTTTTAAATGTAAAAAAAAATAATGAAAATATATATTTTTAGATACGATCCAAATGCAGACTTACCTTCTGATATTGACACTGAACAGGATAGAATAATATTTGTTCGATCTATGGCACAATTTATGGTAAATAAATAGATAAATAAACAAATAAATTAATCAATCAATGAATTTATTTTAAAAAAATATATTTTTAGGCCTTGAAAGCTCACCAGAAATTAAATACCAAAAAACTCTATCAAGCAGACGGTTATGCAGCGAAAGAAATGTTAAAATTGATCACAGTCATGTATAATGCTACAAAAATTAATTATGAAGATGAAGATGAAAATAATGGTGATAGTAGTACTTTATCCCTTGGTTTTGATGCATTGACTAAGGTTAATATATTAGGAATGACACATTATACACATTCGTAACAAATTAGAAATATAATTATTTTAAAATAAAAATTCGTAAATGTTGAAATGTGTGAATAGCGATGTTTTTTAGGAATCTTGATATGAAAGATTCGCAAAAGAAATTCGTTACGGATGTTTCACTGTGTATATTGTGTATATTTATAGATGTTAATTAATACTTAAATACTGATTTGTAGTTGTCTGATGCTAAATCAACTCGACAATTGGCATCAGAAATAACAATTAAAGGAGCAACTCTTTATGACTTGTTAGGAAAGGAAGCTGAATTGAGAGTAAGAATTTTTCTTGATTTTTTTGTATATTTTCTTGTAAATTCTTGTAAATTTTACATTAATTCGATCATTGTGTTTGTTGATTTCAGGAAATTAGAACAAATGTTATTGGAAAACAACTAGAAATAATCGAAGTTGAGCAAGGAATGAGAGCAGCAATAAAATCTGTTCAGGTAATATTGTGACATAAATGAGACACACACAACAATGATTGTTAATACTAACTATAGGTTTTAATCAGGGTTGTTAGAATGAATAATAATATAATATAATAATAATATAATACAGACGTTGCAATATAATACAAAATCAATATAAAACATCTTGAAATGCATTTTTCATTTATATCATAGGAAGACATTAAAAAAACGAATGAAGCTATTGAAAATGTAGCATCAGATGAAGCCAATTTAGAAGCAAAAATTGAAAAAAAGAAAAGTGAATTAGAAAGAAATCAAAAGCGACTTTTAACATTGAAGAAAGTTAGGTAAATATGATATAACCATATTTTCATTTGTATATCCCATGAATATCCGAATGCAAAATAAGTTTGTAACTTCTTACAAAATTATCAAAATCAGTGAGGTATACATGTGCAGATAATGTTCGTGAATGAAGGATATGAATGAAAATAGGCATTTTTTTGTATATGGTACATCATAATAGCAATTTTTTTAAATCTTCCAAAAATTAGACCAGCTTTTATGGATGAATATGAAAAACTGGAAGCCGAGTTGAAAAAACATTTCGAGACGTATGTGATGCGATTCCGATGTCTCACTTATTTAGAACAATTATTAGATGAACTTGAACGAGTTGAACATGAAAAGCTAGAGGTTTGGTTTTGTTAATAGATTTAGTGTTTCTGATAAACTAATCTATAAATAATTTTGTGTTTTAACAGGAAAGAGAAGCTTCTATGAAAAGAATGGTGGAACAAATGAAACGTGAAGAATTGTTGAACACTGATGAGCCAACCAATTTAGAAAATGAAATAAGTAATGATGCAATTACTAGTGAACTTGCTGATATCAATAAAAGGCCGCGAAATGGTACAGGACTTCGTGCAGGTTATTTCGTTTAGAAATTAAGGAAAATAATATTAAAATATACACAATTTGATTTATTACACAGTTGGTGTTGGTAAAGAGACAAATGCTGCCACAACTAGGAAATTATTCGGTTCAATGACCGGAGCTGAGGATGAGGTAAATAAAATTTAAAATGGTTTACAGGTTGAATTTCATAAAAATCGGTGATTATTACAATTTATGGCAATTACTAATGAAACGTATGAAGACTAAAATAAAAGAAATGAAGAATAAAATAAACGAAATGAAGAATAAAAAAGAAAAAAAATAGAAAAAGTGAAATGAAATGAAAAAAATAAGAAAACAAAATTTTTAAGTTTTAAAAATGAAAAACAAAATAAGATAAATTTA
Organism: Geophilus carpophagus; assembly: GCA_034687075.1. Lineage (NCBI taxonomy): Eukaryota > Metazoa > Arthropoda > Chilopoda > Geophilomorpha > Geophilidae > Geophilus > Geophilus carpophagus. The sequence continues at coordinate 13,504 of JAQFZN010000873.1, read as the reverse complement.
AAAAAAAAAACCTGAAAAAAATGAAAAAACTTTTTAATCTGTGTATATAGTTAGAATTCGCAGAAAAAGCTCATTTTTATTGCCCATGATTCCTTTTCTGCTACAAGTTCAGGAAACGCAGGCACAACCGACAATTTGTATTTTGGTAGGAGCCCTTGTCAGTTACTAAATCGGGTGACCTAAAATAAATACAAAAACCAGACCACTCACGTAAATGCATGACTATTTGCATTATGTATTGAGTATGACGGTTATACCCAGAGCAATCTACTAAAACTAGAGTTTGAGAATGTAGCTACTAAATTATAGTTCCATAGTTATTATTTCAGTCTATTATAAAATAATTCTTTACTATTTACAGGAAAGTGGGGATAGCTTGGGATCGGACAGCGATTTAGATCTCGATGGAGATGGAGGTGCTGATATTGATGGTGTGTCTGATTTCGGCAGTGAGGAAGAGTTGCAATTAAATGCTGATTTAGCAACTGGCACTAGAAAATCAAAGAGTGAACATTTAGATAGTGATAATGATTTCTAGTTTGTTTCAATGCAAAAAATAGAAAATCAACTAATTTTTATTTTCAACATTATCTATTACAACATTTGGTCCCTTTACATTGTTAATTCATAATGTTTTCCCATGTAAATACAGAAAAATAACTAGTACAAAAATATATCTGATGTGCATCTTAGTATTCAGCATACCCAGGCATTGGAAACTTAGATGCGAAACTCTCGACTTCGTCTCGAAGTTGTTTAATACTTTCTCGAAACTGTTCGTTGTTGTACAAAACTTCTTTAAATTCCTTCAATGTTGGGCCAGATGCAGATTTAATTTGCAATGCCAACTGAATACCTATTTTGATTTATTATAATAATTATTAATTATTTATTTGTTATTAGATTCTTTGCAATTTTCATTAAAAATGAAATGATAATCGAGGTTTTATTTTATCTATTATCAAATGTTCATTGTAATATATCATTATAATTCCTTACCTTTATCAATAAAATCAACAACTTTCTCTATATCTTCTTCTTTCAAATTTCTAGTAGTCAAAGCTGGTGTTCCTAAACGAATACCGCCCGGGTTTAATGCACTTTTATCACCAGGAACTGTATTCTTATTACAAGCAATGGAAATTTCTTCCAACACTTTCTCTGCTCGAGCTCCATTAATATTTTTTGACCGAAGATCGACCCATACCAAATGATTATCAGTACCACCTACAATACAAGACGTATTAACAATTCGATTAACTCAGGACAAATAGTGATGGTAATTTCTATCATAACTTCATACCGGAAACACATTTATATCCCTTATCCTGTAATCCTTTAGCCAATGTTTTTGCATTAGCTGTTATTTGCCTTTGATAAGAAGCAAATTCAGGAGTTTTAGCCAGTCGCATAGCCACGGCAATTCCTGAAGAGTAAAACAAAAATAAATAAGCAAAAATAGTCAATTTTCATAATGACTGGCACGATTATCAACTGGTTTACCTGCTATGGCATTGTTGTGAGGTCCTCCTTGTAATCCAGGGAAAACTGCTTGGTTTATTTTCGACTCAAAATCATACATTATTTTATCTCCGTTCTTTGCAACAGACCGTACACCTTTACGGTAAAAAATTACACCGGCTCTTGGTCCACGTAATGTTTTATGAGTAGTTGTAGTTACAATATGGCAATGTTCAAATGGACTAGGTCCTATTTTGGCAGCAACTAATCCACTAATATGCGCCATGTCCGCCATTAACAAACACCCGTTATCATCAGCGATTTCTCGAAATCGTTTATAATCCAGATGGCGAGGGTAACAAGAAATACCTACAAAGTTAAAATTATTCAATGTTTAATTTACTATCTGAACTTAAAATTTATTTTTTTCTTTATCATGAAAGAAATTTAATTCATATTACTTAATATTTTAGAGAGATAATTTTTAATATCTAATATTTTATATTTCTTTTTTTTTATACCTGCTATTATCAATCTGGGTTTAAATAACCGAGATGTTTCAGCTAATTTATCATAATCAATGAGACCAGTATCAGGGTTCACTTTATATGGCATAGATTCAAAAAAGATGGAAGTAGCTGAAATTTTTTTTGTAGCTGTCATGTAACCATGAGTTAAATGGCCACCATCAGGTAAATCCAAACCTAGAAATTTATTTGATAAAGTATAATTAAATTATTTATTTATTCTAAATTTAAATAAAAAAATACAGTAGACTCCCAATTATTGGAATCGCTTTAATCGGGTTGTGGATTAATCAGGAACCCTGGTTGATAACTTGATGACATATTCGACCTCAAATTTCTGACCATGATTTTAGACGTGCCAGAACAAATTTACAACGCAGATGAGACTGTTTATATTAAATGAATTTGCTGGAAAAAACTGTAGGATTTTTATTCCCTGTCCGTCCCAGATAAGCAAGAGTCTACTATACAAAATTACCCATAATTCGTCCATGTGGTTCCACAATGCCTGTATAAACAGCAAAGTTAGCTGGAGAACCAGAATATGGCTGAACATTGACTCCCCATAACTCAGGATCAAGATCAAATGTTTCAAGAGCTCTTTTTTGGCACAACAATTCAATTTCGTCTATAAATTCATTTCCACCATAATATCTAAAAAAAAATAAAATATAAATTATTTTTCTGTAAATCTAAAAATCTATAAACTTATTCCTTTTTGCTATTTAATAGTAACAGATGGCCTTTCTTTGTTACTCGATAACCTCATTAATAGGGAAATAATTTTTAAAATTAAAAAAAAAAGTTAAAATCGAATAAGTTTTGATTTTTAAAAAATTGAATTTTCATGTTTATTTCTGCATAGTCTAAAAAAAATAATTTTTCTACATTTCTCCGTAAAATTTTGAAAGAAAAATTATTTTTAAATTTTAATTGGTTATTTTTTTGTAAATTCAAAAAAATATCATTCAAATTTTCATTGAAATAAAACTACTCCCACGCACCTTGATACAGGAGATGTTGGAGTTATGTTCACACAATTTTGCTTAAATGTTTAAAAAAATGTTATCATTAAGAAAAACGATGGGACAGATATACTTTTAAGTGTTAACCGATTTTTCATGTATTATAAAACACAAAATTCCACTTTATTATTTTATCTTATTTCTCTTACAAAAATTGAATAAGATTAATTTAATTTTTTTTTTTCTACTTACCTAACTCCTGGATATCCTTCTGAGTATTTATTATGAAGACAACTAGATAAAGCTTGAAGAACAGCTAAACTTGTAAAATTCTCAGATGCAATCATTTCTAATCCTCGAATTTGACGTTGTTTCTCTTTTTTAATTATGGAATACAATTCCGAATCCATTTCTGGCAAGGACTGATTCCATGATAACTCCTTGTGATCAGATGCCATTGCAGGTGATAGTTTAGAAAGTTGATTCTACCATTAAAAAAAAATCATTTGTAACATTAATAAAATAAAATTGCATTTTATAAAAAAAAAATTAAGTAGATTAAAAATTAAAAATTTAATTACTTACTAAAGTTCCTAGATATCTCTTATAACTTGTAGCAACAAGTTGTTGCACTGTTCCTACTTTGTGGATTTGATTAACTTTTACCACCAAGCGTGGCCACGTCAAATACAAACAGCCAATCATCGCGACTGTCTAAGTAATGCTAATAAGAGATAAAGTAGATAATTATAATTAAAGTTTTAAAGTTTAGAACTTTTTTTAAAAATGATTTTCAAGTTAAATTGCGCTTCGTAGCTGTTTACTAATCATATTTTTTAAAAAAATATTAAGTGCCAAACTTGAAAAACTTGATTGTTACGCGATAAGTATTTAAATTATGTTTACAAGGATTAAACAATTGGTCGCCATATTTATTCCATAATCTTTACTACAATAATAATTCTATATTTCAATGTAAATAAAATTAATATTTTAAAATATATTGCTATTCAATGTTTTTAACACGCTACATTTTTCTTTATTAAAACAATAAACTGATCAACTTAAAAATTTGAATGCCACGTGACATGCACTTAAAGTAAAGATAAGCATTAAGCAATGAGGTAGGGCGACATATTTACTCCACATTCATTGCCGTCTACCGAGCATTTTCAATATTAAATTTTCTGCATCTAAACATACACGTACGGTGCATAACAATTAAATGCGTTGGGTACACTATTTCAGAGAGTTGTTAATATGAAAATTCAATCTTAACTTCGTATTGTAAAATATAAGAAATCAAAAAGTGGGAGGGAATTATGACTATCTAATCGCACATCGCAAATTGAAAGGGGTGCATTTACCTCAGTTGTAAGCGAAAGTACCGGCTTATCGTGAGAAAATATGACGTCATAGTTAAAACTCGATTGGTGGGCATTTCAATTTTACTCCCACAATACCTTTCGCTATAAATTACTTCAAAAAGTTTGACAAGATTTATCCAATACTCACACGTTCGCTTTATTCTTCGATTTATTAAGTTCAATACCGCTTGCGTGTTATATTTAGTTGCTGAATTTGGCTTGTGAACATAGCGCTACAGTTTAAATTCAATATTTAGAGGATTTAACCATTTGTATATCGAACTTCATTTATGAATCTCGTAGATCAGGAGGATTCATCCAGCGATTTGTGCTGCTTTAATTTTAACCAGGATGGCACGTGAGTACAACGTGCATTTTTTTTTCAATTTTTTTTTCTTGTTTTTCTAATTTCTTATTTCTTTTTTAGAACACTGGCAGTTGGCACAAAAAGAGGATATAAATTATTTGATATTAAAACCATTAATGAGTTTTTGAAAGTTTATGAAAGTAGTAAGTATATTTGGTAATTTTTTAAAAATAATTTTTAATATTTTGAATTAAATTTTTACAGCTTTTAAAAATATTCTGAAAACTGTTATGCTTTTGTTTTAGTTTTTCTTTTCTACTTTATTTTGTTTTATTAATTTTTAATTTTGTTTTGTTTTATATTTTGTTTATTATTTTTTTTTAATTATTTTTTTTTGTTTATTTTCTTTTTTATTTTGTTTAGCTCATGCAAGACATTTTTATTTAGACTGGAAAATCAAAAAAAGTAATGTAATGTACAGTAGAACCTTGATTATTCGCACTAAATTGAGTTTAAGATGGTAAAATTATTTTAAATTCAAAATTCTGGCTTTTTTAACTTTATCAACTTAATTTGTACAGTCCGAATAATCAAATATCTGCATAATCGAGGTTCTACCGTATCTAAAATGATAATACATACATTTTTAAAAACAATATCTTAATTTGAATTTTCATTTCTCAATTTTTTAATCATTTTTTTAATTTTACAAGAAATTAAAATAAAAAAATTTCATTTATTACTTTTTTTAAGAAAACTTATTTGATTATTTATTCTTTATTTTAGTAGAAAAAGTGCTCGACGAAGTTTATATTGTTGAACGGCTTTATTCCAGTAGTTTGCTTGCAACTGTTAGATTTTCATCACCACGGACATTGTATATAAATCATATCGAAAAACGTACAAATGTTTGTACTTATAGTTATCATCATGAAATTATGTCAGTTAAATTAAACAGAGCAGTAAGTCTTTCTTTGAGTTAAGAATTAATAATTATAAAATATAGTTTTATTAATTTTATTATCATTTTTTGTTCAACAGATTGTGGTTTCATGTCTTCAAAATAGTTTGGTAATTCATGACATTAAAATTATGAGAGTTATCCATGCTATTAGCGATATACCATACAAATTGAATGGTAAAATGGCCTTATCAACTAATATAGCCAACTCATACATTGCCTATCCTGGAAGTGAGACTGTTGGCCTAATTCAGATTTTCGATGCAGTGAATTTGGTAACTTAACAAAAAGTATAATTTAGTGGAAACTGTTTAACACAAAACTGCAGTGAGAAAAATAATTTTTCTTGTTAACCGTTTTTTTTTACATTAAGCGATTTCCTGTTAAAGGGTTTCTACTAAAAATAAAGTAAAAAAGTGTTTTTATTTTGACCATGGCTATTTCCACAGAATAGCACATTGGCTAATTCTACAGAATTTTCTGTGGAAATAGCACATTGGCTAATTCTACAGAAAATTCCATAGAATTAACATAGTGGCTATTCCCACAGAAAATTATGTAGGAATAGCCACAGTTGACCCATTCGCTATTTTTACAGAAAAAGATATATGCATATGATGTCCAAATGAGACCTTTCATTGGTCTGTGATGCAGTATGTTTATATTTGACATGTCATTGGTCCAGCATGCAGTATCTGTACATTTTACATGTCATTGGATTCTAACAAATATTCTGTGGAAATAGTATATGGGTCAACTGTGGCTATTCTGGTTGCCAAAATTGTCATTGGCAATCATTGTCCTGGCTCTGGGCGAACAAAAAAATCTCTGGGCCGGTGGTGGCTGGGTTATACAAATTACACATATGACCACCAAGAATCTAGGTCAAGGGTGCTCAGACTTAATCCCAACAAAAGCTGAAAATCCTGAACTCAGAATTTTCGAGAGCTGCAAACTAAAAAAAACTTAAAGATTTAACTTAAATCTGTAGTCGTTTCTTAAATCATTTAAGTCTGGGGTTGGCAAATTACGGCCCGCGGGCCAAATCCAGCTCGTGGGTTAATATTGCTTTGCAAATTAGTATAAAAATTAGTACAAAATTAGTTTTTTTTGTAAATGGCAGCAAAATGTGGCCCGCCAAGTGAAAAATTTTTTCGATCTGGCCCCTTCGAAAAAAAGTTTGCCAACTCCTGATTTAAGTAACAAAATGTTATTTGTGCTTATAAATCGCTTATAAATCTTATTTCTTAAAGAAGAAATATTAAATTGTTTTTTTTTTGGCTTTGGCTAGAGCCCTATTGAACACCTAGGAGAGCCTCATGTGGCTTGTGAGTCGCAGTTTGGGCATGTCTGATTTAGGTCTTGGTGGTAACATGTATAAATTATAAATAATGTTTTCTGTAATAAATTTTTTAATTATTATCTTTTAATTTTAAAAAAGGTCCTTTGTACTTAACAACAAAATTTTTTTTCTTATGGTTGATATTGACGCAATGTTGGCAACATTACTATTCCTACAGAATTTTTTGTGGAATTAGCCTGCATGCTATTTCCACAGAAAATTCTATGGAAATAGCTGTTCCGTTTTATTGTTAATAAATCAATTTTAATGAATCATTCAAACTAATTATTTTGTATGTGTTAAATTGATTTCAAAACTTTTTATTTGACAATATTGTTTTAAATTTTAAAAAGAGTTATTTTCCTGTTTTTCTTACAAAACATTTTTATTTATTTTGTAGAAAGGTCACTTAACAATACAAGCTCACAACAGTGAATTGGCATTGTTTGCATTTGATGAACAAGGAACAAAACTTGCAACTTCTTCTCGAAAGGTTATTAATAATAGCTTTTTATGTTTTTATTTTTATTTTTAATTGTAAATTTTTCTTAGGGAACCGTAATTCGTGTCTTTAATGTCAATGATGGCAGTAAAATAACTGAATTCCGACGTGGCTTAGCACGGTAAAACTTAAATATTAAATTTTTTTTTTTTCTAAAAAATATTAAAAAGAAATGAAATAACAGATACTTTTACAATTATTTTATTATGAAAATATTCTAGACGTGAATTAAATTACTCGAATTTATTAATATTAACTTATTTTTTTATTTCAGGTGTGCTACAATTTATTCGTTATCTTTTAGTTCGACGTCTCTCTTTCTTAGTGCCTCAAGCAATACTGAAACTATTCATATTTTTAAATTACCAGACCCGAAGAAACCAAAGGTTATAGAAGAACCTGAAGGATGGGCTGCGGCTATTACAAGTGCTTTTATACAAACAGCTACTGCTTATTTACCAACTCAAGTGACCGAAGTATTAAATCAAGATCGAGCTTTTGCAACTATCACTTTACCATTTTCAGAAGTGAAAAATATTTGCTCATTAATAGTGTACGTAAAAAATAATGAATTGAAATTTAATCAATAATTTTATTAGTTTTATTAGTTATTCTTCAAGAAAACAGAAATAAGATTTTATTTTAAATCAGTGCTTGAATTAGACAAGATCACATCTGAACTTGAGATGTGTGTTAAGCTCTTTTTAGCAAGATTTTACACATGCTACACCCATGTTGTGGCCTGTATTTGGATATGGCTAATACAAAACACAAAAACTTTAATTTTTACAAGAAAAATATAAAAAACAATAACTTAAAAATTTAAACCAGTTATTTCATTCTCTTCAGTATCAGCTAAGCCATCAAAGTCCACAAAAATAATAAAATTAACTTGAATTTTTACCTTATTTCATACTTTAGATTGGAGAATGTTCTTCGTGTTTATGTAGCTGCAGCCAATGGATTGTTTTATATTTATGATTTTGATGAAGATGTGGGAGGACCTTGTACACTTGTAACACAACATCGGTAATAATTATTTAATTACTTTTGTGTATAAAACTATTTTATTTGATTACTTATGTTATTAATAGACACTACAAACATTTGTAACTTTTGTAAAAACATTTCTTTTGTTATGCACGTAAGCAAATGTTTAGCAAACATTTGTAATAGAACCTTCGCAGTAAGAATGTTTCAGTGCTCCTGCCATTTGTTCAAGCAATGTGAATTCTGGCTGCCATTTTTAAAGATGGATGGTATATTGTTTTTACTGTCTTAGCATGTACATTGTGTCGTTTTTCACGATTTCATAAACTGCGCAGCCACCTTGTGCATTATGCGGAACCAGAAACATTTGATATGAATGTTTATGCAGTGTATCTAATATTATAATAAATATATGGATATTATTTTTTTTTAGATTTAATGGTGAGGAAAATGAAGTATGGATACAGTCCGATAGCACTGTTCTTTTACCATCAACTATTGCTGGGAATAATGAAACTAATACTGAATTAAGTGAATCTGGTAAGATGGAATGTGTAATTTTATAATATTGTAAAATTTAATATTAATTTCATCTTTTATATCAATTTTAGAAACCACTAATAATAATCTTGAATTAGGATGATGAATTTTGAATGCAATAAGAGTTATAAAGTCGAACAAACAATGTGAGCATTTGTAATTTCTTATTTTTGTTGTGATGCATGTCTGAATGTTTGTTATGCATGAAGTGCTGCTTTATAATAATCATTAATGTAAATAGTATATCAAAATAATTGTTTTATTACATGTGTTTAATTAAAATAGTTGTTTTTGCAATTACAGTTTATTAATAATTAATGCTTTTATATGATCAGCATGAATGAAAGTTTTAGTTTGTTGTTTTTTATTTACCAATATTGTCTTCATTGAAAGTCACATCTAAACACTTTTAAGAAATTTTAAGAGAAATTTCTTTTTACTTTGTTGGCTGCCATCTGTAGGTAGATTTTTAGTTAAAATCAGCCATTTTCACAAATAATTTTTTTTCACTTATTTTTCGAGAAGTTTCTTTGAGTGGAACCATTTATTAATTTGTTTACAAATGATTATTTGACTTAAATGAATACAAATAGTAACTATATTGAGTAAATAATATGACATTTTAATTCTAATATAAACAAAGCTCGCCATATTTCCTAATAATCGAGGTTTCGATTCTTCTCACTACATGGCAGCAGAAAATTTAAAAAATCAGCTTAATAAAACTCCTTTTAGCTAATTATATTTTAATAAAAAGATTATTAATTAACATAAAATAATGTGAAATTGGGTTCTGAATCAATTAATTGATGCTGAAATGTCATTTAATTAAGATCGATCGAAGTGGAATTCTTTCCATACCCCGATCGGTATAAACATGGCGGTGTCACAATGAGCATTGCACGGCAGTCGTTTCCGAATTTCCAAGTGGTATTGTTATATTTTTATATTTGAAAACTTTTATATTTTTATAAATCATTTTAAATTTAACACTAAATTTAATTTTAATTCGAACATTAATCAGCTAATTAATAATTAAATAATATATTTTAACTCCTATATCAGCTCTTGATGTAACATACATAAATTTCCGGGGTCAAAATTAATTAGCAGTTAAAGCACAATACCAAATGAATTGAAGGTCAAAACACTAGGAAATGGTTGACTTGTAACCTTATCAGTAGGCCAAGGCAAACAGGAAATAAATACCAGTGATTTTATAAAACAGTTGATAAATCTAACAATTTATATGTTAAAATAATTTTAAAAATGTTAAAATCTCTTTCTACTCGTATATCTGGGATTATTTCCATATATTTTATTGTAAATACAACATTTGTTGACATAACTAAAAACTGACCGACTTCCCTTTATTTTACGACTCCCATAAAGCATTGCGCATGGATCACTGAATATGAGTCAGTCATAAATTAGCTCACTCTTGCGCATCATTTCGTCAGAACTGTTTGGCATTACTTGTTGTTTTTATCGCAGTGTGCTAGTTGGAGGGCATGTAAACAAGGAATTTGCATGCAAAGGTTGTTGCAGAGCGTGGATGTAATCGCAGAAGGATTGAAGACAAGCATATTGGGTCTGATGAACCTCGCAAGTGAAGAGGACCATTCCAGTGGTGTGTGTTTCGTTAACTTTAACCAGGACAACACGTAAGTCTTTAAACTTAGATATATTTGCTAAAGAAAAAACTTATTTCAATATGAATACACAGGATGTTGTGAAATGATCATTCTTTGTCCATATTGCATGAAATGATCATTCTTCATATAAAAGTTAAAAAAAAATGAATAAAATTGTTAAGAGAAAACCAAATGTCAAATTTTGATTATTACACAACAGCTTGTTGCAAACATATGTAAAATAAGCTATCGTGCATTCATTTCCTGTATTTTTATTTTTATTTTTTAATTTTTTTCTGTTTTTAGATCTCTGGCAGTTGGTACTAAAAAAGGATATAGATTGTTTTCTCTTAATTCAGTTGATAAATTAGAAAAAATTTATGAAAACGGTAAGTTTTGAATTGATTTTTTCCGAAAGAAATTATAAATAATTATAATTGTAAATAAAATGAGTCTAGAAGAAATATTTATTATGTAAAACGATTTATTATTTTATTTTCAAATATTGTCTTGAAATAAAAAAAATTCAAAATTACGGGCAATATGGCGACAATAAGGGACACAGCCCATAACAAATTTCAAATTTAGTTCGGTTGCGAAACCTATTTAGGTGTATAAAAAGGTACAGAACCCGTTAATAGGTCAGTAAATAATAATAATACGAATGTAATATTTATACAATTAAATAAAATTATGTGATTAAATTTTTTTCTAACTGGGAAAGCTTTTTTCAGGATTAAAAACTCCTAAAAAAAATCAATTTTCAGAATTATATTCTGGTCTTAAAAAGGTCATTTTCGAGATTGGCAACGTTATTGTCCTGAAAATTCCTTTCCTTATTAAGCACATTAAATTTCGCTCATTTTCACTTCACGGAACACTATTTAGGAAACACTGCCCTGCGGGCAGCATTATTATTTATCAGCTACTGCACTTGTTGTGCTGACCAGTACGCATGCGCTTATATGGATAAAAGAAAGTTTTAATTGTTTCAACATTCTATTTTCTAATTTGAAAATTTTATATAAAATTTAAGTATACAATAGAATGTTGCATTTTGGATTTTAAGGTCATTGACATCTATTTTTATATATTTGTCCTCTACAAGTTTAGTTTTTTTTAGCATTGAAAGTGATAAGAAATATCTAAAATAATTTTTTTATGTTTTTAACGTAATGATCTTTGCACATGAATAATTTTTGATTATAAGGGTGCCCTGATTGCATTGATGCAAATATTTATGTTTTTGTGGTATGAAAATTGAAGAGATGTGATTAAAGCTAAAAATATGATAATTTTTTTTTTAATTTTGAGATTATATTTATGTTTATTTAAGTTTATTTTTGATGTCACATATCTGGTCCATTGATTTTCACTACAAGATGATTGACCTACTTAGGGCTCAATTAAATGGCATCACATACCAGCAACTCTTATTTTGTTAAAAACAGTAATTAGGCATTTCTCTATTTGCACCATAGTAAATTACCATATTTTATTAAGCATATGCAGTGACCTGCACAAAATTTTATATAGGCAGAATCCCCTGTAGTATGGTCTACAATAGTGGTATTCAAACTTGATTCTGCGAAAATATATGGTTTAATTAAATTTTTATAATTTTTTAAATTATTTAAATTATTAAAAATTAAAATATTTTAAATTACATTCCTAAGAAATAAATTATGTATCTAGTTCTTTGATGTCAAAAATAAAATTAACGATGGCATACTTAATTTTAAAAAAGTTACCATATTAACCGCCCAAGCCATTAATTTTTGTTTGAACTAATTATTATTTTATGTTTATGTATATCATTAATAAAATTAAAAATTTAACATAGGGTTTTATAGATAATTTTATCTTGAAAAAGGGTTCCACAGGATGTCAAAGTTTGAAGACCACTGGCTATACTATGGTGCTGCTAATACAAAAGACAAAACAAATTTTTGCAAGAAAATATTAAAAAAATTAAATAATTTGAAATCTATTTATGTACCATTTATCTCATTCTCTTCATCAACAGCTTAAACTTAATCACATTCTCATCATTTATTGTGTTTATGTAAAATTTAAGTGAAGTATAAGTACTTGAAACACACACCACTCTCTACCACCTCTAAGGATATTTTTTACATACCAGTATTTAAGTACACCAATATCTAGATAGACGGTTGAGATAGGTTCCTGGGAAGTTAGCTGTATAGCAAAATAGTTGTTTAATGAGTCATATAGATTTAATTTTTATTTTTTGCTTTATTTTTTAACTTGATCACACTCCAAATTCAAACAATTGCTTTCTGTGCATAATTGCATAGGCATTTTACAGATTTCATATTGTGCATGTGGACTGTCCTATTCAAAACGGGATGTATGGTCACATTATGTACGCGTGACAAGGCCATATATGGAAAAAAAATGGCCAGTAAAACAAAACTTGTTCAAGTTTTGGTGAAATGCTGTATAAGAGAGGAGCAGTATATTGAAGTATTGATTGGTATATTGCAAATTTATTGCAGTTATGTTACTGAACCTAGCTAATCATATCTGGCAAATGTCATTGCTTTGTTGATAAGCCAAGTCCCTCCACTAGAGCTGTGTGATATTATTCTTAAAATATCGAGATGAGATATTCAGAATTTTGCGATATCTTAACTAATCTTCTCTGAATGTTGTTTTCAGACTACTTTGTAAAAATGCTGTGATTTTGACAATTGTTTGCGATATTGGGATTATTTGCTACATTGAGATACTTGCAATCTTTGTGATACTAATGGTATTTTTACCAAATATTTTAAATATTTCATACAATGATAAAGTGTAATTATTGTATTTATTAATTTTGAAACACTTTAGTATCACAAAGATTGTGAATATCATATATATTGCGATATTTCAATGTCGATAT
>JAQFZN010000872.1:0-21568 GCA_034687075.1 Geophilus carpophagus | reverse complement strand
ACCCACATTCACAACTTGCTCCAGATGAACGAGTTAGTCGTAAACTTGCTGAGATGACTGAAACCGGCAGTATAACGATGCGTGATATATTCAACGTTGCTCGAGCGTTAGGTTTAATGCAAAAAGATGTGGAACCTGCAGTAGATACGTTACAAGTTGAAAATTTAAAAAAGAATTGTTGGGGACGAAATTGTACGAGTGAAACGTGTTTTCATTCGCAAAGAAGAGGTTCGTTTGAGGATACGGATAAAAATCAAAGGTTTTTTTGTTTATTTAAATTTAATCTTTATTTTTGAGATTAATGTGACGTTGTAAGTTTAATTTTATATTAATTATATAGGCAAACAACAATGAAATTTCTTAACAGGTGGTTTGATAAAGTGTTTATGAAAACATCTGTGTCCTCACTAAATGAGAACTTATATAAATATTTTATTGTTTATTATACATGACCTGAATTTATTGGATATTAAACTTGATTTGTTTTGTAGGCAACAACTGGAAATGAGATATGGATCCATATTGTCAAAAAGATCTCCTCGAATGCAGAGTAAAACGGTTAGATTTGAATTTAAAAATTTCATTTTTTTTCCGTTAGATTTTAAATTTTAAAAATTAATTTTTTTTTATTTTAGCCATTTAGCAGATTTAAAAGTCGATTATATGAAATATTCAATCGTGTGGAAATTTGGCATCATTCTATTAAGCACGTAGAAGGTAAATTTTAAATCATTTACATTAATTTTATTTTAAATAAAATTTTTTATTTTTTTTTCATAAAGGGCATTTTGGAACAAGTATCGCATCATATTTCATCTTTATTCGTTTACTTTTATTTCTTAATTTTGGAATATCACTAATTATAATAGGATTTATCGTTCTACCTCAAGCTTTAGACCAAAATTTTGAAGAAACAACAAACTACACTCAAATTTTGTCAGCTGACGATGTTGAAATCTGCTCAACACATTACCAAAACGTTATAAAACAAAGTAATATCGTTAAAAAATTTCAAGATAACGTTACAGATTTTCTTCAAGGCACTGTAAGCACTTTTAACCAGCTAATTTACATAAAACCTACATTTTAAATTATTTTTAGGGCTGGTTAGAATCAACTCTAATGTTTATAGGATCATATGATATCAAAGTTCAAAAATTTCAATTCATTTCTTATAATATTCCGTTAGCTTATCTTTTAACAACAATTGCATTTTTATTTCTTAGTCTCCTCTTTATGCTAAAATCGTAAGTTAAAAGTAATTTTATAGATAAATAAATATTTAATTAATTAATTTTGCTTTTAGAGCTGCAAAAGGATTTAAAGAAAATGCAATAACTTCTGAAGGTCATTTATATAATTATTGCAATACTGTATTCACTGGCTGGGACTGTTGTATTAATAAAAACGAAGCTGCCAAATTAAAACACGAAATGATTACAACTGAATTATTGGTAAATATTAGTTTATTATTTAGTTTGAGTAATTTTTCTAATAAAATATTATTTCAGAGTTGTTTAGAAGAGGAGAAATTAAAAAAACAAAAAGAAGATCGAACTAGAAAAGAACGATTTCTTTTATATTTGATACGATTTGTAATAAATATCCTTATATTTTTCATGTTGGGCGGTGCATTGTGGTGTATTAAGTTAGTTTCTGATTATTCTAATGATGTAAGTAGAAATTTTTAAGTTTTATAAATTGTTTACTTAAAATTTTCTTTTATTTATTTATAACAGCCTCAAGAAACACATGATGCTCATTTGGCTTTTCTTATTGAATATTTACCTCCATTGACTATAACTGGATTTAATATTGTGTTACCACTTATCTTTTATTTTTTGGTTACTTATGAAAAATATTCACCAGCTTTTGTGATTAATGTGAATTTAACAAGGTTTGTGTATGAATTCTAACTTATGATTTGATTTTAATTTTTTTAACTCTTTTAGAACTGTTTTTTTACGTCTTGTGGCGATATTTATGCTCTTATTTACGTTCAAAATTGTCATTGAAAAAGATGACTCAAAACGATGCACCAGTGAATGTGTTAAAAATAATAATTGTCACATTAAATTGGTATTTTTTAAAAATTAAATTGTAAATATTATAAATAATAAAATTAACACATTTTGCAGTGTTGGGAAACTTACATCGGACAGCAAATATATAAATTGTTTCTTCTGGATTTCGTTACTGCATTAATATCAACCTTCGGAGTAGGATTCCTAAGAATGTAAAGAAAATAACATAAATTAATTTAAATAAGATCATTTTTTAAATATTTTAAACCGTTACAGGATTGCAGTTACCAAAATAAACTGGAAGCCGTTTCAAATGATAGGTCAAGAGGAGTTTGATATTCCAAAACATGTTCTTGATCTTGTCTATTTCCAAACATTATGCTGGTAAAAAATAACAAAAATTACTAAATTAAAATTTCAAATTCAAAAACTTACTTTTCTAAAATTATTATTAGGCTCGGTGCATTTTTTTGTCCTTTCTTACCTGTAGCTTCGTTCGGGAAATGCATTTTATTTTTTTATATAAAAAAGGTACAAAATATTGATGAAATTAAAATTTATCATTAAATTTTCAAAAATTATTTCAGTTTCATCTAACGGTCAATTGCATCCCATCTCGAAAGCCATACAGAGCATCCAAATCAAATTCATTTTTCATGAGTGTTTTATTACTATCTTTTGGATTTTTAGTTTTAGTTCCTTTAACTTATTCCATAGCAGCGTAAGTTAAACAAAAACTGTTAATTTTTATTGAATTTGAAAATAATCTTACCGTTTTTTTATTTTTAAATTAGAATTCCACCATCTCGTGGTTGCAGTCCATTTCGAACAAAATATGAATCAATGTGGCAAATTATTTCCGACCCAATTAGCCAATGGGATTCGCCATATTTCGATTTAGTTCGTTTCATAAGCACAGCGGGATTTGCAGTGCCAATTATCATTATGCTTTTGTAAATCTTAATTTAAGAAAGATATACAATTTTTAATTTGGAAATTTACTTTGATTTTTATATTTTCAGCTTATTTATTTATTATAACTATACTGTGGCAGCAACTTATAAGAAAATGTCTTCCGTACTCAAAGAACATTTACTTATGGAAGGACGTGATAAGCGATTTCTGCTCGACAGATTAACTCAAGTAACACAAAAATTATGGCAAAATAATTCGTTAAATACACCAGATATGAATTTGCGAAAACGAACTCCTGAAAGTCGATTTCCGAATTCATCTAATGAATTGTGATATTAAAAATTCGATTTGTAAATCTTAATGGAAATAAAATTTAATTTTTATAAATTTCATATCTACATTGGTAATTTGTTAGTTTTCTAAACAGTTTCTACTTCATTTACACCTGATCAACTAAATTAAATTTTAAAGTTTGCGGTTTTGCAATTATGTTGTAATATTTTTTATAAAATTTTATTCCTTGTTTATCGGGATAAAATTTGTTTATAAAAAAATTTTCCCAATCTGGTTGAGCTTCCTCGCAACTAACTCGTACAGTACCATGTTCCATTGCGTATAATGTTAAATTACACGCTATTCCAACCTGAAATTAATTCGATAAAAACCGCTAAAACGTGTACTAAAAAGTCGAATTATTTACATACATTTAATCCTGGATGAAATTTCAAACGTTCTTGATATACTAATGGAGTACCTGCAGTTACTTTGGCACCATCACCAAATTTCCATCCTTTAGGTTTTTTACTGTGCCTTTCTCGTATCATTGGTAAGGAAAGAATCGAATCTAACAAGAAAAAAATGGAGTCAACGGATATTCAAAATAAACAATGAAAATTTTTAATTATTTACTAGGCATCAAGAATCTTCTCCTTACGCTACAGCAAGACGAGTACGAAAGTTGATTCATTTCTATCGAAAATTACAACTTTCACCGGCAAATTTTACCGGAAATCAGAAATAAAATGTTAAATTCTGAGGCTCAAGTAACAACATCCGTTAATCTATACGTTGCGCCATCTATCGAGAATTGTGAGTAATAAAATTCAAAAATATTTTCATTTCATAAGGTTTTTATTCCATTAATTTGAAACAATAAACAAACAAAACCCTGTTGAATTACATGAAAAATCAACTAAAATAAAACTTATAAAATTTCCTTAGCTTCTTCCAACTGTTTTAACAATTTCGGAACGTAACTTTGAAGAAAACTAAAGGCATTTGCTTTCAATTCTGCCGAATTACTTAAAGCAATTAAAGCAAGTTCAACTTCAGGTAACGGTTTAACTTTCACCTTACACAAGAAACTATACAACGGACTTTTACTTCTACTATCCCCAATTATTTGCTTTGAAACCATTTCTTCCGTTTTTAACACAGAAAGACTATATTGCTTAACAACATTCGATGCTTTTTTCCGACCAGCCCATGTACGATGATAAACATGACAAACAAAACGATCAAATCTCGTTAAACTTTTCTCTGCGCTTCTACGTTCGAAATGATCATCCCAACTTTCATCCGCAGTTGAAGAACAACTTGGTCGATTATTAAAACTACCATCGGCCATTCGCATTCTCTTATTATTTCGTGGATCCTCAATTTCCGATTTTCGTTTATTCTTCTCCAATCCGGAATTCTCAGGAGTGCAACTAAACTGTAAAGCAACGGAAAAAACGTCATGAACTGCCTTGCAAACTCGTCGAAACCATTCTGATGTTGAATCGGTAGTTTCTCCATTTCTATTTGGACATGCCATTCGGAAATATTCCACATTACAGGAATTAAAAATTGTCATAACTAATTTGCTGTTGTTCGCTAAATGAGCATCTTCATCGTCAATTGGTGATGATTCTTTTTGTTCCTGTTCTTTTTGTTTTGCTTCCAGTTCTTTTATGTCTGGTTTTACGTCGGTGAACGCAGATTCGTTGTTTAAATCACCAACGTTGTCGAATAAACAAATTAATCCCCATGGTTGTCCGTTTAATTTTTTCTTCCAAATATTTCCACTTTCAAATAAATTGCTCGCATCTGAAAAAGCTTGAATAATTTTTGCAGTTAATAAGTCGTCAATGTTTGCGGTTGTGTTGTGAGATAAGTCGAAGGGATCTTGAACACAAAGAAATTTCGAAACCTAAAAACAAAATAAATAAATCAAAATAAAATTAAAAAATCAAATTAAGGAAATAATTACATTAAAACACGAAATTGTTGTCTTCATTTCGTCTTTTGGAGTTGCAATTCCAGTGCATGGACAAACAACATTGCTACCGAAATCAAATAAATTGTAGAAATCAAAAAATCCATTCAATAAGGTCATTAAGTTTTCATTATTTTCAGTTCGAGGAAATTTGGATAAATCTTCACTAAAATTACACTCCCAACCTCCCTGAATGCGACTTTCAGCTGTAAAAATACAAAAAATTTAGTCAAAACAAACAAAATTTCAATAAACTTAATCAAAACTCACTAAGTGAT
This sequence comes from Geophilus carpophagus, assembly GCA_034687075.1. Lineage (NCBI taxonomy): Eukaryota > Metazoa > Arthropoda > Chilopoda > Geophilomorpha > Geophilidae > Geophilus > Geophilus carpophagus. Next base: position 16,094 of record JAQFZN010000872.1, on the reverse strand, counting down.
TGCCGTAATTTCTCAACAGGTGGCAAAATCGGTGGATTAGTATTTTGTAAATAGAAAATAACGAGTAATATGGCTGAGTAACTACTCAGTCTATTCGCTTGTGTCATCGTAAGATCCCTTCGGTAAACCCAATATTTAATAGTGAAAGTTAAAGGTTGAATTCGCTCATCAGATTGCATAAAAAGGTCAACGAGTTTTGAGTTGTAAAGTGAAAGTCTGTTGAAAAATTGGAAAAAATTAATTTATCAATCAATTAAAAACTAAAATAAATAAATACCTGTTTTTAATAGATAAATCAACACTAATGTTTGTTTTTCGTTGAATATTAAATCGCACAATTGGACATCGTTTTGATGGAACTACAAAAATTCCAGAACAGTGAACACCTCTTTTCTTAATAATACTTTTAACCATGTTAATAATGTCTAAAGAAGTCAATTTTTCGAGCTCTTCAACCGTCAATTTCCTATAATTTCGTTCTACTACATCTTGAGCAACTTCTAATGCTTGTTCGTCGCTAACATCAGCAAATGAATTCACCTATTTTTTTAAATTCAAATTAATTAATTAATTAATTAGGAAACTAAAAAAAAGAAAGTACAAACTAACTTTTGTATCGTTACATTCTTCTTTCAATGATAAAAGAAGATCTAAATCGCAACCACGTTTTCCTAAACTATTCGCAGTTGATCCAAAAACAGAAACATCAGAAAATAGAAAAAAATCGGAAAAAACTGTTTTAAAAAATTGACAAATATTTTCTCGTTCTTCTTTATCTTCCTTTGTCAATCGCAGAGCATCAGCTAATAAGAACATTTGTATTACACCCTAAAAATTAAAGATAAATTCACAAAATTAAAACTAAAATGTATGTTATTTTTCGTAACTTACATCAGGTTGATTGAGCAATAAATCAATAACTTCTGTATAATTCATTTCATTTGCTGAGCCTTTTTTGCTTCTCGCAGCTTTTTTATTCGGTTCTCTCTGCTTAAAGCGACGAGGTTTCACATTTAAACGGCAACCATTCAAAATGTGGTTTTTCTTATGCAAAATTCTGTCTACTGCAAATTTTTCATGAAATTCTATAATTGCAAAAGCACCCTAGAAAAGTTTATATATTATTTTCTGTTATAAAATTCTCAGGAATTATTTATTTCAAACCTTTTCTCTATCCATAACTGGATTATAAAGTGGTCCGAATTGTTGAAAGTATCGAGCGAGAAACATCGATGGTATTCCTGGTGGGAATCCTGTAACAAATATGCTTCTTTGAGCAACTTCATTTCGTCTTTCACGTTCAGCAACAAATTCAATATGTTTTTGTTGTTTTAAATGAGATTCCCATGAATAATCTGCGGTTAAAAATGTTATTACTTTAAAAACTGCATTTAGATGTTAAAGAAGATAATATTTACGTGTTGAAAAAGACGCTTGACATAAGTCACAGTATATCATTTTTATGTTTCCAAGTAAATAAACAATCAAGGTTGTAAACAATTGAATGCTTTAGTTATAAATTCCAGTAACACGGACAAACATGTTCATCTAAACGCAGGACGATACCGTATACACCTAACGGCAGAAATCTAAACCTTCAATAACTTTACTTTTTCATTTAATTGTAATAAATATTTATTTAATCATTTCATAAATTTTAAAAAAATTATAAATTTTTTTTAATTATCAAAATTTAAATAATTCTTATAAATATTTTTAATACTAAAGTATTAAAAATCCTAGTAGTGCAGTAAGCGCCATCTATGGATAATAAAACAAACATTACTTTACTAAAATTAAACTAAATTTTTTTTCAACAATAGAATCGCAAATAAAGAAAAATAAACGTTCAAACTTGAATATTTTTATTGAATTTCTAAAATGAGATGTGTTCAGATCTGCCCTTGTCAAATTTCACATCAATTGCAAAGAAATTTAGCAACTATTGTTTATTATCTCAACATTTCCGTGGCAATAATAATCCTACTGCTTCTCATCCTTTCAATACAAACAAAATATGTATATTCAAGAGACTTTAACAACGAAATAAACCTCGCAATTCATCTAACACTTAGCATTGTAATACTATTCTCAATTTTTATACTTTTAGTCCACGTAATTGGTGCAAAACTCGCATTAGATCTCAGACGACCAAGCACACGAAGAAGGAAATTATGGTTTATTTTAATGAAGCCTTGGCTTGTATTTTTATGTGTAGCCATTTTATGCACTCTAATGCTCGCCATTTTGAGTCTTGTAAAGAGATTTCAAACAGGAAAAACAACAGAAAATGATGTGAGAAATGCAATGAACAAATATGCGACTGATATAAAGAAAAAAGCATTTATAGATGAAATTCAAATAACAAAACAATGTTGTGGAGTTGAATCGTATGAAGATTGGTTCCGAGTTGAATGGATTGATGAAAAATTCGCTGATAGAGACTGGGAGTAAGTAAATAAAAAGAAATAAAACGAAAATTAAATTTTTAAAAAAATTTTCCGTTATTTTTAGTGTTACAGATGGATTATCGGACTCTGTCCCATTCAGTTGTTGTAATCCAAAATCATTCGGGCCTTGTATTCACCATCAGTTAACACAACCAGCAAAACATCTTCGACATTTGGATGATGAATTATCAATTTATACCGTCGGTTGTGGACATCGTATAGTTCAAACTTTAAGATGGATATTTTTATTATTATTTTTGGGATTTTTCGTAGCGTTTCTTCTACAGGTTTATAAATGCAATTTGAAATATTATTAAATAATGTATATAAATAATTTTTCAGTTTAATTTTAGATTGTGATTCTAGTATTAGCTTGCTACCTTTTTACTTCAATCATGTCAATGTGTAGTGCTAGAGAACCAACGGTCGGCCATCTTTACGGATTCACATTCAATTGCAATGACACGGGATCAAATGAATGCTCAACTGCACATTTAACTGCTGGATCAACAGAAGCATCACCCAACGCAACATCAACTTCGAGATTGTCTTCAAGATCGGATCAATCTTCCAACTATCAAACGAAAGTTTTCGGTCGATTACGCAGCGGGGGTTCTAAGGACGTTAAACTTTCTCCTCCTCCTCTCCCGAAAACTTCAAATCGTCGTCTTCCTCCACTTCGTCCTGTATTTCCGAGTAATTATCGACGTAATTTATCACCTATGTTTTAAAAGAAAAAGAAATAATAAATTAGAAATAATAATAGAAATATACACTTGTTTTGTTATTTATTGTTTAGAACTAAACACGCCATTTTGAAATAAGTAAACAAATCAAAATCAACTAAGTACAATTAAATCAGTAGAAAAATTGCACTTATAAAATATGACTACATGGATGAATCCTTTACCTTTTATAACACACTTAGATAATAAGTTTTTATTAAATCACGAAACAGTAGAAAAGTTGGAAAAAATCGACAAACCTTTAAAAATAGTTTGTATTGCAGGTCCACTTCGAAGCGGTAAATCGTATTTAATGAACCGTTTAATGGGGAAATCAGTTGGTAAATGATAATTAATATTTTTGAATTTTAAAATAAAATATTTATTTAAATTGGTTTAATATTTTTTTAAGGATTTCCGTTAGGATCAACAATCGAAGCTGTAACTAAAGGAATTTGGATTTGGTACGTAAATCCTCCAAAATTTAAAGATAAAGGATTTCTTTTAATGGACACTGAAGGATTAGATGATCCAGATGGAGTAAAAAATATAAAATTGATAAAAATTATAAAAATTGATGAAATAAACTTTTTTAAGTCGAAACGTGAAGATTATGACATGTGGATTCTGAGTTTAAGTATTTTATTGTCTAGTACATTTATTTACAATGAAATTGGATTAATTGGGAATACCTTAATTGAAAAATTACAGTAATATAATTAATTTTATATATTTTTGATTCTAATACAGTATTTTGAAGTATTTAATTTGTTGTTTCAGATTTGTTGGTGAATTATCAAAGCGAATCCAGTATCAGCCAGATATTTGTAGAGATGCGGAATTTAATGGATTTTTTCCCAATTTTGTTCTTGCAATTCGTGATGTAACACTTGAAATTGAAATCGATGGCAAAGATGTAACGGATGACGAATATATGGAAAGAAAAATGCTCACTGCTAACAAACAGGCGAAAAAACCTGGAGAGAAAAAATGGAATGAGACGAAATTAAAATTAAGAAAATACTTTCCAAATCGAAAATGTTTTACTTTTGTGAGTCCAATTGAAGGAAACAAAAATAAGCCCGAAAATTTAGAAGACAATGACCTACCTCAGGAATTTGTTGAAAAAACTAAAAAGTTTTGTTCTTATATTTACGAACATTCACCTGTTAAGAAACTAAGTAGAACAAAGGAAGTGACAGGATTAAGTAATATCTTTTTATTAGATTTAAATTATTTTTTAATAATTTTCTTTCTATTTTAGTATTTGTTCAATTGGCAACGATTTATTTATCTGCTATAAATAAAAATGAAATTCCATGTATCGAAACTGCGAGTAATATAATAGCAAATACTGAAAACACAAAAGCAATTGATTCAGGTTTGGAGAAATACAGAGAAATTATGTACTCATTAGAATTTCCGGTTGATAAAGTAATGTTGGAAGATACTCATATGAGTGCTCAAGAAGCTGCTGTTGTTCACTTTCTACAGAAATCTTTTTTGGATAAGGATAATGTATATTACGAAACATTACAGGTTTTTTTTTAGATTTATTTTCTCATTCATTTTAAAGCAATTACAAAATATGATATTTACAGGTTCGACTTACCAATGAATATCTTGTAAATGTAAAAAACAATCTGATTTTCTCTCGTCAAAAATGCGCATCTATTTTAGATGAACTTTTCAGACCGATCCGCGAAAAATTTAATTGTGGAACTTACATCACACAAAGTGGTTTAGGATTATATAAAAATGATATGGAAGAATTGACGAGGAGATATGATGACGAACCTAATAAAGGAGCAGCGGTATAATTTACGTATTATATTATTTTATTTTAAAATTATTTATATAAAATTACAGTCAAATGTGTCGTTAGAAGAGTTTTTATTAAGACGAGAAGTGGATGAAGTGATGTTGATAGAACAAATATTAACAGCAAATGAAATGAAAATTGAAAGTAAGTACTTGTAAAATGAATTATTGTGAATGTATATTAATGATGAATTGTTAATTTTTATTTGAGTTTGAATTTCTAGAGACACGTCATCATGATCAAATTGCAAAATTGCGACTTCAACTTGAAAACAATAAAATTAAACGAGAAAAGGAAACTGCTGATGTGATCACACGAACATTTCATGTGTTTTTATTCAAATTTTTGACTAGTCTTTTGTTTTTTAATAATACAAATTTTATCCATGTTTAGGAACAAACAAAGATTTTCAATGCGGTAAATGAAAAATCATGTTCACAGATTAAAGAATCATACAATGAACAGTTCTTGAAACGACAAAAAGAAATTGAAAGATTAAAAAAAGAAAATTTTTTTGATCAGGCAAATGAATTGCATGTTGAAACTAAATCATTAGCAAGCCGTTTTCAAGATTTCTTAGAAAGAAGTGCAGAACGAGTTAGATTAACTAATGATCGTGTTGAAAGAATGCTTTTATTAACGATCGAGGCAATTAAAAGCAAATTACGAGATATTATTTTTGGTGAATGCGAACAAATACCACAAGATTTTTCTCGTGGAAATCCATTTATTTCTTTTTAAATTTTGTATTTTCTTTTTTATATTTTTTCGTAATAAACAATTAAATTGCATGAGTATATAATCTCTTTGTTTAACATACTATTATTTATTAGGCAATAATACAAAATAATTAAAAATAAAGTAAAATTCAAAGTGTAAATAATTTAGTGCAACATTTATTCTTTCTACCTCTTATTTGTGTTAAAGATGGAATCTTGGTCTGCTCCTAAGCCTTTTATATACCTAAAAAATAATCAACTTCAACTAAATAACGACGTAGTGTATGCATTAGAGAAAGTGGAGAAATCCTTAATTCCAGTATGTATTGCTGGACGTCTTCGAAGTGGAAAATCATACCTAATGAACCGTTTGGTTGGCAAAAAAACAGGTTTGAAAATTTATTCTAATTCAAAATTTTCCATTTTGAAATTAATAACTAATAATTGAATTAAATAATTGTTTTAATTTAGGTTTTCCTTTAGGTTGTACAGTAGAAGCTGTTACTAAAGGAATTTGGATTTGGTATGTGGATCATCCCAGTAAAGAAGATACTGGATTGCTTGTAATGGATACTGAAGGATTAGATGATCCAGAAGGAGTAAATATTTAATTTAATTCAATTTAATAATTAATGAAAAGAATTTTTTTTAGGATTTTGAAGATTATGATATGGCTATTTTGAGTTTAAGTATTTTATTGAGCAGTACATTAATTTATAATGAAATTGGATTGATAGGAAACGGTTTAATAGATAAATTGAAGTAAAATTTATTTCATTTTATTATTTATTACATTATTTATTTTAATTAATTTTGTGATTTCTTTTTGTTGACAGTTTTGTAACTGAATTATCAAAAAGAATCTGCGTTGAAACGAACGAGTCTGAAGATGATGATGCAAATTTCGATGGATTTTTCCCGCATTTTGTGCTGGCAATTCGTGATTTGACTTTGGAATTAATAATTGATGGTAAAGAAGTGAGTGATGATGAATATATGGAGCGAAAGATGCTTACTGCAACTAATAACGCTACAACACCCAGAGAACAAAGACGGAATGAAACTAAACTTAAACTAAGACAATACTTTCCGAGTAGAAAATGTTTCACTTTTGTTAGTCCATTACGAGAACTCGAAGTGATGAAAAAACCTGAAGAAATGAGTGATGACGAATTACCTCAAGCTTTTGTCGAAAAAACTAACGAATTCTGCAATCATATTTTTCAGCATTCACGAGTTAAAAAATTGCGATTAGTACAGCCAGTCAATGGATGCAGTAAGATTTTAAGCAACAAAAAATAGATTTTTATTTTATTTTCAAATCAATTTTCAGTATTTGTTCAACTTGCCAAGATTTATTTAGGAGCTATTAATCGGAAGACAACTCCATGTGTCGACTCAGCAATTAATCTAATAGCTGAAAGTGAAAATAACAAAGCAATCGATGATGCCATTGTAGTTTACATAAAAATGATGGCTTCGCTCATACTTCCGGTTGAAAAGGAAAAATTGGAATTGGCTCACACAGACAGTCATAAAGTTGCTGTTGCTCATTTCTTAAAGAAAGTGTTTTTGGATGAAAATAAAAGATTCCAAGAACAATTACAGGTATTATTTACTCGCATTTTAAAATAAAAATTTCAAATATAATAAAATTATACTTTTTTTTAAATTTAGTCTCTACTAGCCAAAGAATACATCCGCCATGTTGAAAAAAATGAAGATGCATCTCATGCAAAATGTACAAAAATCCTTGAGCAATTGTATAAGCCAATGTTAGAAAAATTAGAATATGGTATCTATGTTGAAAATGGCGGTTACGAGCAATATGTTGAAGATTTAGAAAATTTAGAAAGACAATACCATCAAATTCCAAATAAAGGAGCCTTGGTAAATTAATTGAGATTTGAGTAAACTAATCGTTTAATAATGTATGTTTCAGAGTGATGTGAGCTTCCAAACATTCCTTGTTAACCGAAAAAATGATCGTGATTCCATTGTTCGTGATTTATTAACTAACTGCGAACGAGAACGTGAGCTAGAACGAGCAGAACAGGAACAGCTTAGATTAAAAACCCAATTACACAAAGCTAAAGCCGATCAAGTTAAAGAAGATGAGGAACTCTTACGTCGCACTATTGAAGTAAAAAATAAAATTTAAGTTCAATTTTTATTTCTTTTATTTGTTTAAATTTGAATTATGATTATAGTTATTTTCAATTATTATTATTAGGATCAGTTGCAGCTACTAGAAGAGAAACATCAAGCAGACTTGGAACAACAGAAATCAACATTTGAACAACTAATTAAAATGAGGGAAAATGAACAAAGACGTTTACTCGAGGGAAACTTTGCAGAAGAAGCACATCGATTACGACAGGAAGTAGAAAAATTGAGGAATAAAAAGGGCAACATTATGGAATACATATCAACCGTTGCTGAAAGTTTAGGGAACATGCTTCACGAAATGCTAATATGCAAACGATAGTGTTATATTTTGTTAATGATTATTTTTAACTGTAAAATGAAAAATATTTAAATACAAAAAAAAAAGTTTGTTTAATAATTTTTACGCCTAATGGAAGCACAATAACAATTCACTCGTTTCCTTAGTAACGGAAACGTGATATTTGTTTCACACTTATAACAAGTAAAAAAAAAATAATTTAAAGTTCAAATTTTTCCAACCGAAATTCAATGTTAAACTAAAGACAGTCATCAATTTTAAAATATAAAATTTATTGATATCAGCAAGGTAACTAAACCGTAAAACTTAACTTATTTATTTATTTATATTTAACCTAAAACGAATTTTATCAAAACATTATTGACAGATGTTTCCCTGGTTAGCTCCTAAGCCTTTTATTATCTACAAAGACGATAAATTTCAACTAAATAATGAAGTAATTGGCCCATTACTGCAAATTAACAAACCATTAATTACAGTATGCATTGCTGGGCGACTCCGAAGTGGAAAATCATTTTTAATGAATCGTTTAGTTGGTAAAAAAATAGGTAATCAATCATAATTTCTTAGTAAATATTTCTAAATTAAAACTTTAATTTTAATTCCAGGATTTCCTTTAGGATCCACGATTGAGGCTGTAACTAAAGGAGTTTGGGTATGGTATTTAGACCATCCATTAGATAAGTCTAAAGGATTACTTGTAATGGATTCGGAAGGATTAGAAGACCCAGAGGGAGTAAATTAAATGAATATTTAAAAAATTACATTATTATTGTTGTTATTTAACAGGGTTATGAAGATTACGACATGTGGATTTTATGTATTTGTATTTTATTGAGCAGTACGTTCATTTATAATGAGATTGGCCTAATCGGAAGCAGTTTGATAGATAGATTGGGGTATATTTATTAATAAAATGATTAATTAAGTAATTGAAATTAATTGTGTGTATTTAGATTTGTTTCTAGAATAAAGAAACGTATTAAAACCGAAGCAAATGAGACATCAGATGCGAATTTTGATGGTTTTTTTCCGCATTTTGTTCTCGTGATTCGTGATTTGAGTCTTGATCTTAAAATCAATGGTAAAGATGTGAGTGATGACGAGTATATGGAACAGAAAATGCTAACAGTAACTAAATGCCCATCGTCGTCCAGAGAATCGAAGCGAAATGAAACTAAATTGAAATTACGAAAATATTTCCCAAGTAGAAAATGTTTCACTTTTGTAAGTCCGTTACAAGGAGGATTAACTAAATCAAAAAAACTCGAAGAAATGAGTGAACACGAACTGCCGTCGCAATTTGTGAAAAAATGCAGCGAATTTAATTCTTATATTTTTCAAAATTCACCTGTAAAAGCACTTAAACAAGTATTACTTGTCAATGGATCAAGTAAGAACCAAATTAGAGCTAATTTTAAGTTTTTAATTTAAAAAATTTAATTTAATTTTAGTTTTTGTGCAGTTGGCTACAATTTATTTGGATACGATTAATAAAAAATGCGTTCCATGTATCGAAAATGCTATTAATTTAATAGCTGAAAGTGAAAATATTAAAGCTTTGGAAGAAAGTATGAGTGAATATAACCGATTGATGTCGAAAATTAATCTTCCTCTGGATAAAGAAGAACTGGAAATTGTTCACACACAAAACCATAAAGCAACGGTTGAACATTTTTTCAAAAAAGCGTGTTTAGATGACGAGAAAAAATTCCACGAAATATTACAAGTATTTCATGTAATTGCGTATATTATTTCGCATAACTCATTTTATTTTGCTTAGACTCGATTAGCAAACGAATATATTCAATACACTGAAAAAAATCGTGATGCATCAAGACAAAAATGCGAGAAAATTCTGGAAGAACTCTACAAACAGGTGACTGAAAAATTAACAAATGGCGCGTATATTAAACATGGCGGCTATGAAGAATTTAACCAAGATATTGAAAGTTTAGAAACTAAATACAACAGTATACCAAAGAAAGGAGCACTAGTAAGTTTTTTTTGATTTAATTAAACAGAAATTTAATAATAATTGAATTTTTTTAGAGTGATATAAGTTTACAAACATTTCTGATCAGCAAAACAAAAGATAGAGATAAAATTGTTCATGAAATATTGACCGAAAGTGAAAAAGAACTGGAAAGTAACTTTTTTTGCTTAAAATTTAAATAAAAATCAATAAAAAAAATTTGTTTTAGTGGAAAGATTAATGCAGGAGAAAGCTCGTTTAGAAGCTGAAAAGGAGAAGGAAAAGGAAGAACAAGAGAGATTGAATGAAGCAACTTTGCGTCGAACACTTGAAGTGAGTATAGTTACGATTTTGTTTAATCTTGGACTAATAGTCTCTATTAGTCCAAGGTTTAATAAAAATACATGATATTTTGCGAAGATTAAATTTTCTGTAATTTTTATTTTTAACGGGTGCATGACGCCATGTATGGACATAAAAATTAAATTCTCACTAACTTTCCTACATTTAATTCTGCAAAAATTTTAATTACTAGGAGCAATTAGAAAAACTGCTTGAAAAACATCAAACTGATTTACAACTTCAAAAAGAGGCGTATGAAAGAATTATAACGATGCGTGAAAAAGAACTAAAACGTTTACTAAGAGAAAATTTCGATGAAGAAGCCAAAGTTTTACGTGATGAGATTGATGATCTTCGAACAAAACGAAGGAGTATTTATAATTATGTAGCAAATGTGGCTGAATGTTTGGGAGATATGATATCTGATGCACTCACAATGATGAGGAAGTAAGAACTTCAAATTTGTTCCGGTAAAAATTACTATTTTGTAACCACGCCATCTTTTGATTAAAAAAAAAATTGTTTTTCTGATTCATTCAAAACGTGCAAAAATGAATAAAATATGCAATAATGAATAAATATGCAGTAATGATAATGAGTAATGATAATGTGTAAAATATGCAAAAATGAATAAAACGTGCAAAAATGATAATAATAATAAAATCTGTAGTCTCTCATTGTTACAGTAACGGGTTTTTGGAAGGAAAAATAATGGATTCGACCCCCATTTTTGGCGGTTAGTATGATAATGAAAAAATAATTTTAAAATTAATACAAATTAAAATTTAGCTGAAACTGAAGAATATATTAATAAACAAATCTTTCCAATTCTCACACCTGGATTAAAAAGAATGATCCATGCTGCTAAGCTAGAAAAATGTTTCGAGGTAAAATTAACTTAAAAACAATTTAAAAAATAAATAAATAAAAAGTAGAAATTTTTCCTTGAATTAACAGCGAAGAATTACTAAATTTCGACCGTTGGATTTCTTAACCGAATATCTTTACAAGTAGAGATTATTAATGTAAAACTAAATGTTAATTCAAATTCTTTACACTTAAAACTAGCAATAATCCAAAAAAACCAAAATCGACGTACACGAGATTCGAAGATATTCATTTTGTCCGAACTTATTTATCATTGAAGTAAGTAACAAAATTGTAATAATTTTATTAAGTTACTTTGTAACAATTTACTTATTTCTTTAATTCTAGTCCACGATTACCAATTCCAAAATTTCTAGCTTGGACCGATGAAGATGCTACGAGAATAATTCAAGCTTTTTTTCGCGGCTATTTGGTTTAAATTTAAATTTTAAATTAAATAAAAATAAAAATTCCTTAACATTATTCGTCATGTTGTGATCAAATTTGTATTCAGGTTCGTCGACAACCCCAAGTGCAAGAACTTCGTGAATATCAAAAAGATCTGCGAATTCGTGTTGCAACTATGCAAATGCAGAGAGAAGATTGAACTACTTTCTCCATAAACACTGATTTATTATATCATATTAAAGAAATATGTAAATATGTTAAAACATTGAGTTTGAAAATTTTAAAATTTTAAAAATTTCAAACAAAAATAAAACCAAAACTTTTACTTTGATCTAAAGATTATTTTGAAGGATTCGTTTCTTCGTACAATTCCGGTCGCGCGTGAATAGTGAATTTCTCCGTTGGTTTTTCTCCCGGATTTGCAAGTCTGTATCGATTGAATGGTTTTGACACAATCTGAACCGGAAGTTGTGGTTCCTCATTTATGGATAATCCTTGCGCTTTTCTTTCGCGCAAAATAAGTTCTCTAAACAAAGGAGGAAACTCTTTTGTTGCAGGAAAAATTTTGTAATCTGGTTGCGATTTAATTTCATGTTTTAAGAATTTTTCTTCCTCATCTTTTGGTACTAATTGCCAATCTTGAACAGTTACTGGCGCATCTGATTGCACACCACAATTAACTCCTAAAAATAAAATAAATAAATAAAAAAAATATAATTATTTTTAAATTTATTTCTCATTTACCTCTAAATATCGTTTCCAACCAAACTGTTCCTGTTCCTTCCTATAGAAATATATGTTGTATTAGTTTAAATGCTACTTAAAATTACCTTTAAGCATAGAAATAACTTACAGCATCCATATTTGGTTCAGCTTTGACAACTTTATAGAAACATGGTTCAGGAAAATGTTGTCGAGAATGTCGTATTACTATACGACCAACACCGAACTTATTTAAGTTGCATAAAATATCAAAAAGCTTCTTTCCTTTCCAGTTGACATGTCTTCCAATATAATGAATCGGCATTTTAGAATAATTTTGATTTAAATCTATAAAACTGAATTATTTCAGCAAGCACTTGTCTCCTATTCAGAGTTCGCCATGCGAGTAGATTAAATGAGGTATAGTTCTGCTGTTATCTTTAGACCAATCTTATTAGCACACCATCTATTGCTATTATAATGAAGTTTGATACACATTTTCTTTTTATTTATTTCAATGGTTATAAATTTTAATTTCAATAAAACATCAAAAAAATCAGTAAGAATTATCGAAGTTTAGTAGCTTTGTACATTTGACGGTACAATAACAGTTGAGGAGCCATTCCTGCGATTCTTTCTATTCCATCAAACACTTGTGTTAGAACTGATGAATTCTGACTTTGATCCTTTAACGATTTAATTTCTTCATTCATAGCATTTGCCTTTTTCTCAAATCCTTCGTCTAATAATCGCTTTTGCTCATCTAATCGCTTTTGCAATAAATTTTTCAACTCAGCCTCTTTTTCACGCTGCTGTCTTTCAAATTCTTCTTTCACTTTCTGCATTTTTTCCTAAACAAAAAATTCAACAATTATTAAGAAATATTTAAAATAAAATTACAAAATACTTCATAATCCTTTTTAAGCATTTCATTGTGACATTTCATTTCATGACAAGCTTCAGTAGCTGCTAATGACTCCATTTCGGCCAACTTTTTCTCGTTCGTAATTCCTATAGCAAAACAAAAATGTTAGAATTATCAATTAAATCTTCAAAAATATGAAAATTAATTAAGATTGAATTTACTTTCACATTCCCTATCTTTGTCGGTCAATTGCTCATCAGCGTGCATAATAACATTTCGTTCCGCATCTCTTTCTTTCATAAATTTGTGAAGGACTTCTTCGGCTTTTACTCCTTTCCTCGGTATTGCTGCATATTCATCCAAAACACGAGTTATATCTGCACAATAAAACTCGTACCCACCAGCACAAGCATACTCCTTTTTCTTTATTTTACCACCAATAATCGAATCGTGCAAGTTATTAATACTTTCGGTGCATTTATTAAACGATACATCCGCATTTTCGTGAAGTTTTTCATCAAAACATTTTGTTATTTCAACCTATAGTAAAATTTAACAAAAAAAAATAAATAAATGTAAATAAATAATAAAAATTTGAAATATTTACCACAAATTTCTCCATATATTCATGCTTCTCGTCGAAAATAACATGCGCATTAAAATAATCAGTTGCTTTTTCTGATGCAAGTTTGTGTTTCGTATCAATTTCAGTAGTATCAGCGGGTAATTCCAAACTTTTCATTACATTTTTATATTCATTAATTGATTCTTCAATCACACGATCATTCTCTCTATTAGCAACCAGAGTTACAGTTGATTCGATACATGGTATGGCACCTAAATTAATCGCCTTCACATATTCCATCGCCAAAGTAGACAAAACTAAAAAAAAAAATTATTAAATCGTTTTCTTAATAACTAAAAAACAAATCTACCTCTTCCATTAACTGGTTGTCCTCGTTTTAGAGTTTTAACCGAACTCGTACTGTAAATATAATGACAGAATTCATTACTCTGTCTTAAAAATGCCGGTGCCAAATCGTTGTCAGAAATTTGATTGTGAGCTAATAAAGAAAACAGTCTTTCATCTTGAACAGGACGAGTAAATGTGAAACAAAAATGGCTTTTGAACGAGTTTCTAATAGCTTGTCGGGGTAAATTGTAATCAAATGCTTTTCTTCCTTCTCCTTTCTTCAGAGACAAAACATGATTAAAATACTCATTTGCCGATACGGGGCGATTATCCAATTCCAAATCTAGTGTAAAATCACGAACAACAACAACAAATGCCGGTAAATATTCTGTAAAATCGTTCATATTGCTGTCTTCATCATCGCTTTGTGAACTCTTTACTTTAATTCGTTCAGTTAACTGCGTCACTAAACTAAGATAATTATTAAAGAATTATAATTATAAAATATATAAATAAATAAATATATATAATAAAAAATTTATATTAATATTTATGTATTTTTAATAAAAGGATACTATAAATCATCGATCATTTTCTGATCAAGCTTTCCCATTATATTGAAAATAAATGTACTTGACAGCAAAACTGCTAAACTAAAAATTGACACATCATTCTTCTCATCTCCCTATAAAAAAAATTAATGAATTAATAAACGTAAATTAAAATAAAGGGAAATCATTACATTACCTTTTCCGGATCACTCAATCCTTCGGTGTCAATTAAAACAAGAACATGATTTCTTTTACACGGATGAGTAACACACCAAATCCATATTCCCTTTGTTTGTGCTTGTACAGTTGGTCCCAAAGCAAATCCTATAGAACCAAAATAAATCAAGAGTTAGACAGGAAAATTTTCATTAAAAATTGTATCAATTTTACCTGAATTTTTTCCAGCCAATCTATTCATAATAAATGATTTTCCCGTTCTATATAACCCAGCTACAGCTACTACAACTACTGGTTGAGTAATTTGTTCTAATAAACATGAAGTTTCTCGCACGACATTTAAACTGCCATCTTCTAAACTTTCTATCCATAATCGTGGCTGCTCCCAATAACTCATAATTGTACATCAAAATGAAAACGATACTACGAATAGTTGTTCTACTATGAATAATAATGTGAAATAATAATAAAATTAATTCTTACTTGTTTTAGATATCTCCTGATAGTGCAGTGAAATAAAACTGATAAATTATATATAGCTTTCGGCTTATATTTTCAACGTTATCTTTGAGAATGATTATCTCAAAACTTCAAACTTCCCCGTTTATATTGACAACGGTGAAATTATTTTTTTTTTAAATTAAAAAATCTAATGAAATGTCAAATTTAAGCAAACATTAATAAATTGAAGGATAGTTTACTTATAGTGTAAGTGAAGTATAAGTAAAAGTGAAACTTTGACTACAATGATTCATGTTTTTTTTAATTTCTGAGTCAAATTCAGGTCAATCAGTCTGTTTGGTTTTCCCCGTTTCCTTTTAACTTTATGCTTAGTTACATGATTTTATATAACTTTTATTTCGAAGGTTGAAAAATAATTATCTGCTTCTGCTATTGATTCTATCAATGACGGTGACCCCACAGTATAGCCCGGGCAAAATGGCCTGGTCTAAAATAACCGACATAATAGCCCACGACTTAATAGCCTGGGCATAAAACAGACCGGTCAAAACAGACTGGTCAATATAACTCGGACAAAATTAGTTTGTTGACTACAAAAACAACAAATAAGAATAAAAGGTTCCACTTGAATATTTGTAGAATGTGGTTA